>JASAMV010004969.1:0-16006 GCA_030248065.1 Rhynchonema sp. JSB1_4
CAAAAAGGCAAAAGCATAAAATCTTGTGAATGCAAGATGATTTCTCACCACAGTACGATTAAACACAAAGGAAATATGCGTTGTTCGCGCTTACCTTGCACTTTGTGTTCAATTCCAGTTGCCACAGCTATGGCTTCGAGGAAGTCCATTGTTTGACACAACCAATCAAGCGACCCAACTAAAGTCGGAACGACGTCAGATAAATGCAGACGACAAATCAAAACCCGTATGGAATGAAGTGAGCTCTCCTGTACTTATATCAGCCTACATATAAACACAGCGCATTACTGACTGTGTACTGAAGATGGCCTGGTGCACCACTGATTGCGATTTGTGGCAAAAATAAGTCTTACAACACATGTGCAAAGATGGCCTTGTCGCACTGACCACCAGATGCACCGGGACATCTTCAGTATGTGCTCATGTAGTACATCGTTACCGTGCTGTTGAGTAGTGCCTTGAAACATCCCAGCAGACAGGCGGCCTTGTCGAACGCAGTAGGTTGTGTAGCGCATTGGTCGAGCAGAAGGCGCAACAGACATAGGCAGTACAGAGACAGGAAACGTTGCACAAAACTGGAACGAAACTAGGACTGTAATTTGTTTGGAAACTCACAAACACCAAAGAGCGGTGGAAAAAGCTTTTCTTGGCCGCTCCAATTCATACTTAAACGCAGGCATGCACCATATTTTTCGGCACATTAGTGTAAAAAAAGAGGAGCGTTTTTGAGGTGAGAAAAATGAAATTATGTATGCATTACGGGAACAAAAACGTTTTTAAATCATAACTTCAATCCAATTTGTGGCAAATCAAGCACAAAAACAGACGAGCGAAAAAAACGCCACCAAAGCAGCAATGCCACAAAATAGCGCTATTTTGCACCTCGTTGAAATAAAGGTCAATTTTATTTTGAATGTTCAGTGACATGTACGTGTACCTACACAGCACAATGAGTTTATACGCGGGTATTTTCATATTAGACCGGGCGCGTATACGCAATAAAAAGGCCTGTTTGACAAAACAAAATACTAAATCGCCAAAATGTTCTGATTCGTATGGTTTTAGTGCCCATCAGGTCAATTTTATCCAGAACCCAACCTGAGAAAGGGCCCAGTATGCTTTCCACTATGTTTCAAAGATCAGAATGATAAATAAAAACAATTGTCGCGCCGTTTAGGGGTTATTGCCGGGCGGGCGGTCAAAAAAAGCGGAATTTCGAACAAAAACGAGCCAGATTGATTCATTGATAGATAGCTGAATAAAAAGCGAGCGCGCGTGTGATTTACATATTTGGGATTTCCATGGTTCCAGACAGCACGCACGTGAAAATGATACACACTTGCAATGTATATGTATAATTCGGCAATCCAGAATTAAATGAAACACACAACAGAAAAAATCGATGAAAGACACATACCTTTGTGTCTGATGTTTCAAGGAGACACGTAAGTCCTCGAGCAGCTCGATCGATGCGTGTGTGACGTCATGATGCATTTCTTCCAGTTTGTGAATGTGCGCCAGAGCTGTGCTCGCGTTGCTCTCCTGCAATAGATATTCAGATACTTATGTTCTAGACTGGAAATACATACCAATCACTGCACAGCCCTTTGTTGTGCACCTTTCATGATGGTCCAACGAACCGGCGATGCATCATGAAACCATCAGAATGCAAATGCACCAGGGCCACTTGAGCTCCCAGCAACGTACAAAAAAGGGAGTTGTGGTTCGTAGAAACCAATCGTCCTAGACACCCGAACGAATGATCCATGAAAACAGCACTGCGCACTCACCTCAACCGCATAGTGCTCCCTCAACATGTGCCATTTCTTCTCAGCTGGTTGTTGCAGCAACAGAACTTGGTTGTCGGCTGACAGATCCAACTCGTTCTGGAAAGTGGTTTGATTTGAATTCATTATATACAACTACCCTCCAATAGTCAGTGAAAATATCGAAACCCACCGCCCCCATTTTGATCACCACGTCGAGTATTCACCAACACAGATTCCCTCCACACATAGCATTCCTCCACCTTCCTCTTACATTACGTTCATCATCAGAAGCATGACAACCGAAATATTTCCATCCTCCCCCACTTACCAACAAGTTCCTGAACTGCGCCTCCAACTGATGTGTCGGCGGCATGGGCCAGGGTCTGTGCTGCACCATGGGACTGGCATGAAGATGTCCCCCTGCTGTCGGGTCCTGCGACACCGACGACAGACTGTGGAAACGACGATTGGTTGACAGATTGGAATGGGAATGCGACAGGGAACGACCAAGACGCTGTTGGCGCGAACGACGCTTCAGACCAGCCACCGACAGCACCTGCGTTTTGAGGGACATACTTTGAGCTTTTATCGGCTGTTACGCACCAACGGCACGTTTCGATTGGATTTCCGAAAGATGAGGCAAATTGGCCAAGTAATCATTTCATGACCTGTGCTGGTCCTGTGTACCTATTCACGTATGTACCTTGTTGACTCCCGTTTGTAGCATCTTGATTCACACCGTTGTAAAGCCTGATGTTGCCTTTGTAACTATGGTAGTTGCTTGTTCACCAGATTTGATATATAATAATTTAGTCGAATGAAATATTTGTTAAGGTTCAATTATTTAGCCCATTGTACTTCATGTATCTTGGGCTGCAGGAGTAGGTAGATTTAAGAAATTTTTGATCAGTATATTTTCGTTTGGGCAACAATATTGTTTCACTGTATACCTGAAACAATGTCTCTACGCTTTCAAAAGCTATTGGGAATGGTAATCAAAAGGCGTTAAAGTAAACAAACTTTAAATGGCTTCCCAAAATTGGGCTAAAAAGGGCTAAGAAACTGTACATCATTTTTAAGACCAACAGCGCCATAAGAACAGCCACGCCTTTGGACTGTCCTTATCTGTGCATAATGCGTTCAATAAAACAAACATAGTTGAACTTTAAGTCAATATGTCAATAAACCAATTAAAAAGTTATTCACATAGCGAGCTAAATTTGCAATTTTCCATTGACTAACCAACAAGGAATCTGGGAGCACAATGAAAAAGGCCACATCTTAACGAAATCCCGCGCTTTTCGCGAGAGGCGCGCGCACTGGATACCGCACGTTTGCTTATCTGATCCGCGATCTACGGCGTGAAAAAGCGTGACAAAGGTCAGACGTCTCTTTGAACATGAATAAATAACTGAAGTTTAACTTTATCGTTAAGCGGCAAGTGACAGCAATAGCTTCAAACAAATCGACAGATATACCTACAACGGATGCAGCGCGCAAACTTCGTGGCAAACTTTATCACCAGAAACGAAAATTAACATCGCGCGCGAATCGCTTCAGGGACTAAGATGACAGATATCATATAATAAAATAAACAAATTTGTGCGAAAAAGATCGGGATCAGCGAGAAGGAAACTTTAACATCATACGCTGTACATTTTATGTAACAGACAACCTTGGAATTAACATGAGTAACAAAAGAAAAACATACAAAACAGCATGCTGTTCACCAGAGACAGTACACAACACACTGTGTAGGTCAAGGATCAACTACTACTATGGGCTTTTGTATTTAACAACAACGCAATTCATGTTTAATGTGGTCGCAACCCTTTAAACAGATTGTGTGCATAGTTTGTGTCATCGCGGTACAAAAGCGCGCGTGCGAACTTCTCGAGTTGCACACTACACAAAATGCAGCTATTGTTTTTCTTTAAAGGCGTCATCACCACATATTAACATGAGACAAATTTGGCACAGGCAGACAGTGGCACGCTTAACCAGTTCATGGTCCTAGACAAGCCAAACAATTAAATGACCGTGGTTCCTATGGTTTGTAGTTCACAGCTTCAAGAGCACAAATTCTTGAGAAAAAATAACAAAACGGTGTCAACAGAACAATACTATCCATGATATACATGGTAGTTTGTCGAAATACTGCCATTCGCCTATTCCAAATATCACAACACGCCACAACGCACTGTATCATGCCTCCGCGCATTATCTAGTTTAACCAGGTCGCGCACCCATGTATATGAAGGCTCAATGCGTTTTTGCTCTTTGTTTATTTCTTATTTCGACGAACAGATATGTACCATATGTGCGCGTGCGAACTGCGCTTTTTGCATTCTTAAAGGATCAAGGATCGTAATAGTGCAATGTTATGTGTATTTGTCTTGATATTAAAAATACAGACTAGAGATCACCTTAGTACTCATAAGACAACCAGAATACATTAAACAAGTATCGAAAAACTAACACGCAAGTTAAAGATAATGCTGCGAAGGAGTGAAAAAATAGGAACGGTATTTTATTCGCATCGGAGTACAAAAACGAGCTGAATGTGTTTTTGTGACCGATTAAGCCTGATTTATTCAAAGACCTTTGGGTAAAAATTAACATGCCACTTTTGCAGAAGACGTGATGCATTAATAATCTATATGCGATCAATATATTCAAATGAAAAGGTCAGGTCGGATTAAGTCAATGTATGATGAAAAAAGCGAAACTATACGTCAAGCTTGGCATATAAACTTATCAAAAGTAGAAATCAAGTCATTAAATTGGAACATAAACTGTGAACCAATACTTTACCCCACATGAACACAACACCAGAGGACAAGACATAAAAGACACTGAAACGTGTTTCGTGCACTGTTCCGTTCTATATTCCACATAAAAAATCGAACAATGCTAAAAAAAGATGACATATTACATATGTCAGCCTCCCTTTAACGATTATCTTACACGTGACCGCGCGTGCAGCTACAATCATGCACCAAGGTTGTGGCCAGCTGGCTGTGTTGATTGTTTAAAGGGGGCCTATACATTCTGGAACCTCGCTCGTTCTGAAAGGCAGGTTTGTCAAAAACGTTGGAACGTGAATTCGTACCGTATGGAGCCAAAGTACTTCAGGGTAAGGCGTAGAGTAAGAAAATGATGAGAACGTTATCCTTGGGGAAACAACGACAGTGAGTATGGGAGTGTGTCCAATCACAACTGAAAAGATATGTGAATCGCTCACTATCATCTCACAGAATTTCTGAAATAATCAGCGGTTTAGGCCAATGGGAGAAGGCTTGAGAAACAAACAGGGAAGTCGGATTAATAACCAGTGTTGAGTATGACTAGAAGGCATAGAAACACTGTGCGGTGTGGCAACGTTTTCTAAACATAACTGTCATAGCACTGCTCAGAAAAGTGCAGGCGCAAAAATGACTGCAATACCAGACTTTTGATCATTGATAACCGATGAATGGTTGGTTATTGTCAAAATGTAAAACTGATACAATAAAACGGAGTTCAACAATGAAATTTCGGATAGAATGCACAAAAATAGCCGCAACCGGAAAAAATAAGCATTGGTATCGAGGAACGGGCAGCAGTAATAACAGTGGTGGGTGGACTGAATATTGCGTACTGTATATTTGTATAAAAGGATACAGTTACAATGCGTCACTCGCCCTTTAAAAACGATTGGAACTAAACTCGGACTTTGTGTTGAATCAGGCAATCAACCACGCGCTTAAGCATTTCGGCTTCTGGTCAGGTTCGGACATATTGTATAGCCTGAACATGATTCAACAACTGGAGATCCTTAATGCCTTAAATGTCCCGGGACTATACCGCAATCCAATTGAAGTCCGATTTCAGGCCCAAAAGACATACATTCCAAAATCATCTGTTCGCTCCCAGCGGCCAAAGGCACGCGACCACTGGACTCAGTCATCACGTATATAGTGCGATTATTTACATTCACTTTTGCATTAGCGAAAAATGAAAATATAATATGACAAAAATTTTTGTTTTCCCCCGGCGCGGCGAGCGCTGCTGGTGTTATTTACACTATTTTTATCTGTTTGTTAACACTACCTAATGCGTGGATGTTCATCTGTGAGTTTTCGCTACATGTACAGTATAACGGAGACCTCCTCGAGGCGGTTGGGTGCACAAAATAAGACACTCAGATAAAGAGTGATGCTAGGGGGCTGATTTTCTCGAAAATGGTCATTTTCACATGGGAATGAAATTACATAGAACTGAAACGTTCAAAAACTATTGGTTTGCCATGAACCAGCTAAACAGCAAGTACTAAAAAGTTCCAAAGCTAAAGTTGATAAAGTCGAAAATCAGTGTCAAATAACGTAGAAAGTGGTGCTAAAAGACCATCAAAGCCTAACAACATATGCGTGCTTTAACTTGTAGGTCAAAAGCACCGGACATGTACTACACCTCAAATAGTCGAAATTACGAGTTCGTTCCCAGGTTGCTCGGGAACACGTATTTTACGACTTTATTTTTCAGTCTTTTCACTTACACATTGCTTCTTGTCGCCAAAAATCACACGGTTGAGAGCCTATTGATAATTTGAAATGTGAACATACAGTACCAGCTGCAATTTTTGGCTGATTGAGGCCTGCGCCTGCAGCGCCTGCAGGCTCAAGAGCCTGCGCAGGCTCAATGCAAAAGATAGCAGCCTGCAGAGCCTGCAGGCTCGGCGCAGGCTTCGCAGGCCCAGTGTATAAGCGGTCGCAGGCGCAGGCTCATGAGCCTGCAGCGCCTGCAGGCTCGGCGGATGCACAGCTGCGCTTGCTTGTTTTTGTGACATTTAGTCATGTACCTTTTATGGACGGAGTGCGTATTATCTCGTATTCAGCCATTAGTATATGGATATTTGTTGCATGTTTTATTAGTACATGATTACCTTTCTTATAGTTTTCTGCTGAAACTTGACAAAAAACGCGAAAAGGAACTTGTTTCTGATTAAACAGTGAATCTGGATAAAATGTGGCCTTATCGACAGTTTTATTGCTTATTCTTTCAACGCTTTGGTTTTTTTCAGCGTGAACGTTGTATAAATGCTTCAAACAACTGAGAAAAACTGAATTAAAATCATATCACAAAGCACAAAAAGTAGCTGTGCATCCGCCGAGCCTGCAGAGCCTGCAGGCTCATGAGCCTGCGCCTGCGACCGCTTATACACTGGGCCTGCGAAGCCTGCGCCGAGCCTGCAGGCTCTGCAGGCTGCTATGTTTACAGCCCGCGCCCGCCGGGCCGGCCCACCAAAAAACAGCGCATTCTGAGAAAAACGCCATTGTTTTTTTTGTCTGTACCACGCTTCTTGAATTTGGGATTTTTTATTTCCTGCTTCATAATTTTTCTTTTGGTTCATGTTCGATCCTAACATACAGCCGAGGCAAACAGCTCAAACCAGATAAAACATGCATTTTGCATGCGCTATCGAAAAGCACAAAATGACAAAAAATATAAAATATAGATACTTAAAAAATTGGATCAACGGACGCATTTATGGCTCACAAACACACATGATGCCTGTGCAAAATGTGTGAAAACATTTTTATATGATTTTTATCAAACAAGGGTGCAACCGCAAGTTGTAAAACATGCAACCCAACCACAACTTTTTGATAATGTTGGAAATGTGATAAAATAGCAGACACCTTCACATTCGTATACGTACATAGTTAAGTCCAAACCTTTCATGTACGTAGTTATAACATGCCCATACCCACATGAACTTATGTACCTGTTTGACGCCAGGGAACTACGCATATAATTGCAGTCTGATTGATTTTCGGACTTATTTCGGTCCAAATTGGTGGAGGTGCTATTGTTGTGGTTTTCGGAGTGCGTGCGAACAGAGGTCAAACCGCAAAAAGAGGAACGTCTGAAATAAACTCTGGGACATTCCCAAGAAGACAGGAAGACAGTGTTGCTAACCAGGCAAGAAATGCACGAGATGGTCTTTTTGCATGAAAGCAGGCCAAAATGCTAATTCCAGACATTCTCAGACTGATAACAAAAAATAGTTCAGAACAAAAAATTATGGTAGCAGGCGCCAAAGAGCTATGTAGTATGTATAATACGTGATGTAATCGAGAAGACCAGAAACACGTTGTAGAAAAGAATGATCTACGCGCTGCAACGCGAGGTGACTATGTTTGTTGCCGTGTGCAAAAGCAACTATTCAAAGGGGATTGATAAAAAAACTAGGGCAAGAATAGATCACTCAACGAGTATTTACAGAATCGAAGGAGACATTTCTCATGGTAGAGGTGACATTTCCAAAGCGACCACACATGCGCATGAATATCAAACTCAAATCAAACCCATTGAATGTTCAAGGGAGTATCCTGAACTAAATCAATACTCATTCCGAAGAAAGGGGGAATGCATGTAATCCCAAACGCGTGCGTCTAAAGATCGGTTAATGAGCCATTTGGTCACAAAACTCACCCTGGTCGAAGAGAAATGGAGAACTTTTTAGCAAAGTCAAGTGAGTTCTGGTTCCAACCTGTGCTGGTTCTGAGCCGAGAACAGGAACTGTGAATGTAATCAGGGAATTGACATGTCTATGCGAGTGATGTTGAACACCAGCAACAATTATACCCTCACATTGGAACGCAGCTAAAAATAAAGGTTGTGCGCGTAAAGCCAGGTGATTTGTTGCGCGCGACGCCGATCCAGCCCGGAGCCGACGAGTGCGAAACAAACAACCTAACACTCGTTGCGCACACAAATTGTGGTGAATGAATATGTAACCAGTCACTCACTCATTCTTTGGACACCAATGTTGTACAACACGTGTTAGGCGAACTGTAATCACCTGCTTTAATGTATTATTGTGTGAACAAGGTCCCTATTCCACAACTTTGCTCAACAAGCATCAACGTAGTGCATATATGTACAGTACCCGCAAAATTTAAAACTCTACATCTTCGCACCTCATAAATGTTGAACGGAGCCCCTCCCATGGTGCGTGCTGACCCAGATTAAGCCCATTTATGGTGCATTTGCAAGAAAGTTCTGCGCACTTTTGTGTGTATATTTAGCAGCGAAGAAGAATTTGACATAAAACACCAAAATAATAAATAGTTTAATAGTGGCTCGGTCATCGAAAAAATCCATAAATTTGTCGTCTTAAAATGATAAAAGTGATCACTTTACATGGTTGATCAATCAAGCAAATCAGAACACACGACAGATTATAACGAGCGCCTTCGTTTTCGCTTTAAAGTTGGTAAACGTGTCTGGGAACAGGATGAAGAGAAAAGTCAAACATACATTTGGTGGCATAGCCAACCATTTGGTAGAAAGGTAATGGAAATCTGATACATACAACGAAACAAAATGGATGAAGCAAAGCTTGTTGCTCATTTTAATCGTCATACATTTAGAATGCAGCCAACAAACCCAAATGCAAACATTTTATGGAATTTTCGTGTGCGACCTTCAAGCTTTTCGCAAGCCCAAATTGTCACGCACCTGTTTTTGAGTGACTCTGAAATTTGTTGGAGCGCTGAGGGTGGAAAGCATGTCAAATCCAATCTCCGCGTATCCAATAAAAGGACGTAAGCTACATACATACATACGAAACAATTTGGTCCCATTGGGTAATGTAGAAATGTTCGAACACACAGCAACCAATTGTGGTCAGAAACAACAGCCGGAAGCACGATACCCTTAATTCTCCAACCTAAAAACAAACAAACACGCACGCACGCACGCGTGTGACAACATTTTTGATGAAGTGGCCTAGTAATTTTGCACCCTTGACTTTTACGGTGAGTGTTCGTGTTCTGGGCAGGGTTGAAAAAAAAAATTTTTTTTATTAACGAGCTTTTTTTTTAAAAAAAAATTTTTTTTTTGATTTTTTTTTGACGAAAAATTTTTTTATTAGAAAAAGTGTTGCAAACGACGTTTCAGGATAAGTGAAATCGATACAACATAATTTTCAAAAATTGAAAAATTTTCGCCTCAGACCGAACTTGTGTGGTGACACCCGGTAGTATTGTGCAGATTCCATGGTCTCCGACCAGTCTGAGGTTGATGTTCACTAACGATGTTACTCTGATGTATTGTAGCATGCCGTACAACGTATTTTAGTGCATCTAATGCCGTATATCTGATATACGACCATCAAAATATCGATTACAGCCCAAATCTTGCGCGTGAGATCGACTTTGCGCGCCCGGTTTTGCACCAGACCTGCATATATACGTGTGTAATAGCATGTAGTAGTACATTATCGGTGCCACATCACTATAAAAGACCAGCCCCGCGCATCCCTGTACGGATTTGGGGACAATACAGGGCGCCGCAGGCGCGATTTTGGAAAAATTGTCTCGTCCACAGAAAAAAAGTGCCAATTTTTTGCCTCGAAAAAGGCCATTTTTGGACATTTTAGCCCATTTTGGGCAACTTTTTTTTATTAAAAAAAAAGCAAAATCTGAGTTTCAAAAAAAAATTTTTTTTTTAAAAAAAAAATTTTTTAATTGACCACTTTTTTTTTTGAAACAACCCTGGTTCTGGGGCCTATGAAGTTCGGCACCATTGTGAACACACGGCATAATTTGCGTTGACTTTTTTGAGTGCGTGCTGGAAATGTATTCTGGTTGTGCAAACACATCCTCCCGTCAAAAAAGTGTGATATGCATGTATTATAGGGCACGCATCCATAATTATACACCACGTACACAAAGCGCGCGAACTAAACAAAGCATTTCGTGGACGAAAAATGTCATCAAGTCAGAAAAACGCATGAAAACATGTGGCTTGCGAGAAACTGATTCTATTGTTGATGGAAAACTGTGGGGAGAAGATTGTAAAAGCAATTCTGTTGGAGAGCGCAAGCTCTTAAGTTTTGTAAGTCAACTTAAGACCGCAACTGAAAGTGTGACTTGAGAAGATTGATAGATTTTAGAACAATGCTTGTTTGACTAACGGAAATGGTGAAAATCTAATTTAAAGGCCAAAGAACGAGACAGACTCTGAGAACGAACTCACTAAATGAGTTCAAATGTTTAACCATGATATCCATTTCGTTTTCGTCGAGAAAAATTCGATTTATCGCTTCAGATCAGAAAGGAGCTTGTGCATAAGCGCGTTGAACCCATAAAATACAACGACAATGTGCGAAGAAGCAAGAAAAAAAATGAAAAGTGTGATGAAGCGGTGCAGTGCAGAGGTTCTTCTCAAAGATTGTGTTGTTCAGAACTATACTTTGACTTCTTGGTGCGCACCTTGAGTTCTTGTATGGAGTCGAATTCTGGTGATAATTTATGATCTTACTCATAACAATAGAAAACGAAAATAAATTTAAATGCGGAACACCAAAAAAACTGGGTGGGCACCTTGTTGCGTCAATCAGACGAAGAGGCGGGATAGGATCACAGGAAATGCACCATTCATGGGTTTAAAAAATCACAACAAATTGAAATTATGAAGAAATTCAAAAGGTTACAGTGGAGATTTTCGATAATTTTTCCGCAACTATGACCCGATAAACGTTGACCCCACTTTCGAAAACAAAACAGATAAAATGAGAAAGTTTTTAGGTTTCATTTTCAATAAAACTTTATTCTATCATAATGACCTCGGGCCGACTGTTCTTTTAGGTTAGTACAAAGTTATGCATCAAAAACTTTTATTAAGACTATCACGAATCTAATTTGGCGTTGTAAACTGATCATTTCGGTTTAAGAAAAATAATCCATCATTTCACCTTTTTAAAAACGAAAATAAACTTTGTTGTTGTAATAATAGTCATAATTTGACTTTATATCACACCTAAGCACTTAAAATCAGAATGTTGAAGACGATATCCATGTCTAAGTATTGAGATGTAACTGTGAGAAGGGTCACTAACCCCAGAGGCTAGTGGTCAATACGCACAAGTACTGGTGCTGTTGTGGTAATCAACTGCATAATACGATGGTTTGGTCGACTTTCTATTATTACAACGAACATGTGCAATCAGTCAGTTAAATGTGAATGTAACTGACACCAAATCACATGTACACGTGCACACATCACAGTTACAGTAACCAAAAACAATTCACGCTTTGCAAGATGGCCAGTGATACTTTCCTTTACGTCTATTTC
Source organism: Rhynchonema sp. JSB1_4 (assembly GCA_030248065.1). Taxonomy (NCBI): domain Eukaryota; kingdom Metazoa; phylum Nematoda; class Chromadorea; order Monhysterida; family Xyalidae; genus Rhynchonema; species Rhynchonema sp. JSB1_4. Next base: position 11,895 of record JASAMV010004969.1, read on the forward strand.
GTACATACACTAACCTATGATGTATCCACTAGCTGTAGACGCAGAGTAAGACGTCTTTTCTGGCTCATGCCCAAGCGTAAGAGGATGCAGTGTACCTTAAAGATGGGCAACCTTGACCTAAACACAAAACACACGCGTCTTTACACGCGGTTTTCGGCCATGTAAAAAAGCAGTAAACGACAGGCTTGTGTGGTCAAGCAAATATTTTTTGGCACTGGTGCATTGGGTCCGCTGGGGGTCCGTTAAAAGGCGAACCACGTTAGATTTCAACGAACGAACGGTCAAACGAACCAAAGCCCAGAAAACCAACGTTAGTGCACTGATTTGAGTCGCCTTTTATCTTGATCGAACCATTTACACGAGTGACTTTGGCGTGTGTTGGCAGAGTAATCGGTGGTTAATGAGCATTTACTTTCATCCCTAATCTACAGACTGTGGGCCAAGAATCAACATTCTTAACCGATAAGGTTGAAGTCTGGCAGTTCCGTTGCGCAACTTTTATACTTTACGAATGGGCGAATTACATTTTGTATAACATATATACATATATATGCGTGGTTATGCAAGTGGCAAATAATGATGCTGTTTAAATGACAAATGTGATCTCCCGCCCGGTAAAGACATCAGGTGACGATGAAACTAACAGTATACATTTTATGTAATATGTTATCGCTACAGTTGCTGTTGAAGTGAAAATCGAGAAAACATCTGTGGTGATGATTGGTGATCAGTCAGTCTTATTTGTTAAAACGAAGAACGGCATTGTCGGTCACTAAAGACCCAAAAGTTGGGGATGTAACACTCAATTGACACCGGCATTCTGAACAGAAAATTACTGAAAAGATCGATTGATAGCCCGATTTGTTTTTATGAGCAAACTAATTTTCACCGCACACTTTTCAAATCGCGCTTACAAATCAACAAATTAACACAGAATTTGATGTCGAAATTACCACCCAAAAAAACTTCTTGGCTGGTTCTTCCCAATCCACGGGAGCAAAGCAAGCACTCGCTGGGAAATAGTAACGCCAAATCACACATTTTGTGTGATTATTCACACAGAAATCGACCTTTCAGGAAACAGGTAGAATTGTGTGTGAATTTTCACACATTTCCTGTGTGATTTATATCCTTAACCACAGTAGCGGATCTGTGTGATTATTCACACACCACTGTGTGATTAAACACACGTTATTGTGCATTGTGCTCCTTTGTTTCTGTGTGATTATCAACGTTCTTATTCACACAATGAAAGTAATTTTTTGCGTTTGTCAGCCAACATAACGAAATACAGATTACGAAGAGCATGGATAGACCGCATTGTGTTCATGAAACGCAGAGATGAAAAGCATAAAAATGTATCCGAACAGACTGTTCCTCAAAAAATGAAAAAAAGCAAATTGCATCATGGACAAATGTGTGAAAAGGCTTGACAAAAAAGTACCTCGTGCAAAATTATATCCATCGGGCATAAAACACCGAAACTTACAAGCATAGGAATTTCGAAAACACAATATTTGAACAACGAAATTCATACATCTGCTTCGAGAAACATGTGCTAGACTTTAATTAATGTAAAATAGAATAGATCACATAAACGTAATATAGATAGATTGTGTGTGAACTTGAGCCACAGGGGTCATGATACGCACGGTTACAGACCACGTCGCACTTTGTGCATCTTACGCTATAAACCTGGGTGCGTAAAATAATCTTCTGGAGCTGAAGTGCACGGCGGTCTGCTGATACATTGTACGGCCACGTTGGGAAAGCAGGCTTTTCATTGTACGGCCACGTTGGGAAAGCAGGCTTGCTCCGATTTGAACATCTGGCACAACGAATACGATTTATCATTCATCGGGTGGTGCCTTTGGGCGACCACCAAGACAATCTAACAGATGCAACACTTGTGGAGTTTGTGCTGGATAAAGTACACCAGAACAAATGGTAGGTGGCCAGCAAATACATTCATGACACCATCACCCATTGAAGCACATTCACCAGGAATCTTCATCGCTTTCTTAGGAATTCGATATTTTTCATGTTGATGCAGACGAATAGGTCCCTGACTTGCTCATAGGGCTCCCTGACGGTAGTGGTTGTGATTTGATCATGTCTGCTTCGACATCTTCGATAACTAGATTGATGTGCGAGTCCAACTGGAATAAAATATGCGCATAAAAACTTTGTTTTGCGGGCAGATTCAAATGAAAATCAAACAACTCTCAAAATCACGTTCTTATCATTATGCAAACCTTGAAAAAGTGAACCAAATACGATGAAATCTCCATTGGACCAATGCGTTGCGTGACTGTGGCACCAGAAAATAGCAGCAGAAAATAAAACACAATATTGATTAAACTTTCTGTTATCCTCATGTTATAAACGTAAATTCATCGTTCACGTTTCAAATAATCGTGATTATTTTATCGGTGAAACATTTGTGAAGTGTAAACAATCTTTGCACAATTATGTGTGAATTTCACACATTATTGTGTGTTTTTTCTGGAACGACACAGTTTTTGTGTACATCACAACAGAAATAACACAAATGTGTGTGTTTTACAATTCACACAAAAATGTGTGATCGCGATTCACACATTATTTCCCAGCGAGCACCAACAGAGCACGGTGCTTCGCCGTTCTTCTTAACTCGGGAACCAACAAACAAGCGCGCCTGTCAGGAACCACGTTGTGAATGCGTGTTATGTTTATGTTTTGGCTCAGAATCTTGATATCGTTTTCGCGCTGGCAAAAACTGTGTTCGCGAAAAGCGCCCTGAATCTTTGTACAAGAAGAGCACACTTGAGCGCGCGAGGCGCGAAATCTCTTTATAAAGACAACACTTTTAAAATACAATAGAGCAAAAGAGTGACCGTTAGCGCGCATCTCAGCTACAGTATGTGCCCGCGGGCTGGCCGCAAAGTGTGAATAAGTAAATAGAGATGACCGATTAGATGCAAACAAAGTCAGTTGATTATTGGGTGCGTATGAACGAGTTTTTGGGCTGCTCTACGGACAGATTAAGGAATGGTACCTTTTAAATGCGTCATTTTCGAAAGGTGGGCTTAAGAGGACACGGGCCGCTGGACGAAAGTTTGTCGCGTGAAGCAAATCATCACTTTGATGCACATTTGGTGAATAAACAAATATTACAAGGATGGATCAATCTGGCTAAAATTCCGTACATCAGTTTACAGAAATCACGATATAACAACAACAATGCGTGGTGAGATGGACTTGAATTTAGATGGAAATAACGAAATTTTGCATTTATTTGATTTGAGGTAAGTTTTATCAGCCGACTTTAAGCGTAGATGACCTGTGCGTATTTGAAGAAGCACGAGCGAGATGTGTCGACGTGCGCTATGTTTCACAGTTCACGGCTCTTTAAACGTTACAAAGGTTAAAATCAATTGAATTGGAAGTCAAAAATCGTAATCAACCAAAAAGAACTCATTTGGTTTATGGAATTTATGTTTATGGAATCTTTCCGATTGTGTAAAACGCCTCTAACATGTTACGGATACAAAAACAAAGTCAATCGATAAACGTTGTCAGGTAAAAACACGATACCATAACGTGATGATGATTTATTTATTAAATTATCACAAGCCGCAACGAGATACACGATCTGACAGGGTCCTACAGACCGTTTATGGTGAACAACCATGCAGAAACCCACACCATGATGAAATCTTTCCGGTGTCCTTAATTTATTTTCCGCTGCCCAACTCTGACTGGTGCTGTAAAATTGTCTGAGTTTGTAATTTATTGTGTTGTAACAGCGATTTTACACGTGTTTTTGTTCGTCATACACGCGTGCGCCCCGCCGTAAAATAAAAACAACCGGTATCGACATATCAAGTGTACAGACTAAACTTGGTGCGGTATAAGATGATAACGAATTGTTATCCGGTTACATGTGTAAAATGGGAGATTGCACAAAAACTCGTCGCGTGCCGAAAACCACCCCACAAACTTTTTATTGTCTTTTTTCGACGGAAAAGATGACAAATGTGGCCACCGGTATGGAAAGGTGCCAATATGGACCTGTTATATGACATGAAATGCCGCGTGATCTAAAATGAAAAAGAAAATAAACACAACTA
>JASAMV010004970.1:0-38400 GCA_030248065.1 Rhynchonema sp. JSB1_4
GGTTTGATTGATGCTTTGATTAGTTTAGTTTATTACGTCGGCACCAACTCAACAACAAGAACGTTAAGTGGAAGGAGCATAATTACAAGACCGGGTGTGGAGTTTACGGACATGAAAATAAGTACAAAATAAGTTACGGGAATGAAAAATAGATACAAAACCAGGACAGGAAAGGGCGAGAAGGCGGACGCTGTCACGGACTGACAGCCACAGAGACACCATGCAGTCAGAAACTAAATGTACGGAGGCAGAACCACAACAATGTACAACGGTGCACTACCGGACGGTGCGGAATACTGTGACATAAAGAAATCCAAAAACAGTCTGTTAGATATAGATAGTCGATCTTTGTGTCCGCTGTGACGTCGTTGGCTGGCCATGCCATTGATCACGGCGGCATCGGCGTTGATAGCGAGCACCGCGAAGAGGTGACGTCGAGCCCGCCACTTTGCCTTGGTTGCAGATCAGGACTGGCTGACGATGAGAACAAAGAGAACGAAATAGGTGATCAGATCAATTCGTTGGATACGGCGTTCGTCAAGTTTGGACTGCATCGACAAACATCGCTCGAAAAGGTCGCTATGACAGCCAGCACAGCAGCATCCATGCTTTTTCCGTATTTATATGTTTTTATCAAAATTACAAAAAAAATACTTACCACCACCCGATTCAACGGCAGACGTCCTACGCACACGCCATCAACAACGGTCGTCTAATCGACATCGATGCAGCCCTAAACAGCAGCAGCAAGCCACCGATGGCCAATGGTGATCAGCCGGACCAAGACCAGGACTCACTGCATATTCCACCTGTGCCACCACCGGTCACGTCCATGCCACCGCCGCAGTCGCTGGTGTGTTTTGATTGCTGATGTTCTTCGGATTGACCATTGTTGCAACCCAACTTTGAAGTGACAAGGGCCACTATAGGGAGGTACGCAGGATCACACACCGTGCATTCGCAAACGTCCGCCATCCACCAACGGTCCAGCACAACAGCCCTGGTCACATACACGTGCACGCAGTGTCTATCAACATCCGGACGGCGGTATGTGGTTGTGGTGTGTATAGTAAATTGCCAAATTCGCTGCCGCACAGTAAGGTACGCCCCATAGTTAATGTCGGGTTCTAAACCCGAAAATCAGCTTGTGAAACATTCGGACAGCCAACACACACGCAGCTTGCCAGCCAAACAGGCAGCTGCGCGCAATGTTTCAGAACCGCGCATGGTTAGCGTTCGGGTTTATAACTTGACATTAACTATGGGGCGTATTTTACTGTGCGGCAACGAATTTGGAAATTTACCATATGACATACAAGTTGCTTTTGATGTGTAAGTGAGATTGATTGGTGCGTGTTGCAGCCATAATGACCACACCATCAGCACGGCATCGACCACCGTTCTCACCGACGCAACCCAAATGGTCGTTGGACACTCCGCTCGCGCAACATTTGCGGTAAGACGTTTGAAAAAAAACAGAATTCTAACAATTTGTAACGCAAATTTTCACTGTAAACTGCATTGCAGCGAGCGCAACAATCACAGCGGCAATTCGTCAGACATGTCCACGCCGTCATCGGTTGGTCGACGCACGCCGCGCTCAGCATCAAAGGGACACACACCACGCAGCTCGGTTGGTCTGGTGTGATTATGGGGTTGACAGTCTCATTTGTGGTTTCTTCTCGATTCTGTCAGCTGAACAGCAAGTGTTCGGTCAAGAAATAGAGCTAATGATTGCCAGGTGCATCGTCGTGTATTCGCGAGCGTGGAGCGTAAAATGGACAAAATGATCAACATGCTCACACCGAGTCGTGCCAGCGGCAAGCAATACAACAACGGACCGGTCGTGCTCAAACGGACTGGGGTTGGTGTTTGTTTTCAAAAGTTGATCTTTTGTTTCGAGCCACGTAAAATTGGTCGGTTGACGTTTCACGCACGACACATGAACTCTTGCAGACATTCGTCAACGTGTCGACGACGGCCACCGATGACCCGATACTTGTGCGCAACGAACTGGTGCGTGTGCTGGAGGAGAAGGGCATGCAATGCGAACTGAATGGGTACGTCGGAAAATACTTGCAGACTTTGGTATCTGATGGAGTCGAATCAAATGCACACTGTTGCAGCTGGAAAATCAATGGCAAGTACAAGAGCGCCGACAAACGACGGCGATTGACATTTGAACTCGAGGCATGTTGTTTTTGCCTGTTGTCGTTGATTGCTTGCCACGTTGTATCCCTGTTTGTGAGCAACCTTACCAATTGCAGGTCGTTGTTATCGAGCACATCCAGAAGGTAGGTGTGCGTCGCAAACGACTCAACGGTGATGCTTTCCTCTACAAACGCGTGTGCGAACAGATACTCAATCTGGCCAGCTTGTGATTGATTGATGTTTAGAGGTTGTTCATATAATTCTTTCATGCATTTTATTTTACGTTCGATTTGGCGAACTGATTGTTTGAGCAAAGTGGTTTGACTCGCTTAACAAGCCAATGTTCCGCGCTTCCGTTGTGTTTTTGTGGAAGTTTGTTTGTCAGAGGTGTGCTCCAAGCTTATATCGATAATCACGTCACGATTTTATAATTGGTCGCACAATGACTGTACAAGAATTGGTCAAATTTTGTTCCTGAATCGTGAAGAGGGAAAGTGACAGGACAATGACGTTGCGTTGCGTGATCGCACACAAAGTATGTAGTAAAGAGAATGTTTCAGACCTGCGGCAACGTGGTTGATCTGCTAGATTATTTTTAGCTGAAAATGTTTTGTCAAAAATACAAGTAGCATAGTGGTAGGTTAAGGTTGAACCTGAAGATCAGGGTAGATGAATTCTGATGTGTGACTCCCCGTTTTTTAGAAAACACCCAGTTTTGTCATAAACAGCATTATGTTTTACTCATATTACTTATCGACATTGCAACAGTAATACAATTTTCAATTTATTAATTTCTTAAATATTGCTTTTCTCTAAAAAGACAATTTTTTCTTTTAAAATTTATCATTTTTACTAAGTGAGTTTCACATGGCGATTGTGCTATTCGGCTGACGAGCGGGAGGCACAACGTCACGCCGATGGTCTCGAATACCCCGCGAAACCTAGGCGTAGACAGGACTCCAAATTAATTTTTTCAATAATTTGCTAAATACAACAGTCACACAATGCTCTCGCATCCCTTTACACTTACAATAGGAGTAGGCTAACTTGTGGTTCGCCCGTTGCCTACTCTCTATTGCTTAAATTCTTTGTGAACTAGCAAAACAAACCATTAATCTTTTTCTTATAGTAAACTGTAGAAACCTAACCTAAAACAACCACACAAGAATTTCGCACAAATATCAACACAATTCTTTTTCCAAAATTTATCCAAAATTCAATTTCTTGGTTTTCAGAAAACCTCCATTTTATACATTTTATTTTTTATTATTATACTTGTCATGTACCATGCACTTTTACTACGTACAACCTGTCTTGAGCATACACTTCGGTGTGTGCTACTCACGTCTTGGGCATTCACTTCGGTGTCTGCCAACCCGTCTTGGGTACCCTCACGGGTGCCATACACTCACAAAACATTCACGTTTGCTCGTACTATCAACTAGGCGAAATCCTATTGTGAATACAGTTTTTCACACTACCTATTTTCTGTCATTGACTTGGTTCATATTATGATTTTTTATGCATTCCGTTAAAACCATTACATTCGTACCTACGACTTATAGGTGGGTATTTCTCCTAATTTTTGGGTTAATCATGCTTGTACATCGCGATTCAAACAACCACTCTTTGTTTTTGGACTCTTTTTGGACAAACAACTCCCAAAACACCAACCCACCTTCAAATCTTACGGTTTATCAAATACAAAACACGCGTGAAAAACTTAAAATTATAAAAACTACAAACCAAGTCAAACACAAACATACAAAAGCATGCGACAAAAATAATTGTAAAACATGCGACCATATTACTTCAAGAAATACAATCAAATCCAATGTCACAAACGCAACTGTAACTGTAACTGGTACAGGTTATTACAACTGTAACTCCAACAATATCATCTAAGTAGTGAAGGGCTGTACCCTGGATTGCACATTTTGGGGGGTATCTGGCTTGCAGCGGTGACCTGGCTTGCAGAGTCCGATCGGACTGGGGTATCTGGCTTGCAGAGTCCGATCGGACAAGTCCGATCTGACCAGTCCGATCGGACTGGTCTGCTCTGAACTTGGTTATATAGCTGCCTTACAAACTCGACCGTCAATTACGTGTTGAATCGTCATTATGGAACCAAAGAAAGAGTTGCACTGGCTGGATATGTTGTTCATCGAGCACATTGCCAACAAGCTAAGCCGCACCATCACCGAGACCAGCAAGAAGAAACTGGCCGAAAGTGATTCGTCTCCCATCACCTGCTGTCCGCCATCGTTCTACATTTTGCAGCACGCCTATGAGCTGGGGGAGGTCATGGACATACAGGAGGAATGGGATAAGTTCTGTACGATCGCCCTGAAAGCCGACGTGTCATCGCAAGGTCTGCACAACTGGTTCGTCAAGTATGAATCTTTGGGAGACTTTCTGGCACGCAAAGGTGTTAAAGTCGGAAAGTACATGAACGAGTTCTACCCCGTGTGTGTCGTCGAGCCTGATCCCTACTGCTCGCCGGTCGACATGCCGTACTAGCGCCTTCGGGCTGCCTTACTCAAACCCAACGGCCCTCTTCAGGGCCACCTCATCTGAACCATGTTGCGCATTTACCCGTGGTTTTATCCGAAGTAAAAGAATGTAATGTTTGTCATGCAATTTTTCTTTATTTGACCAGAATATGACCTGAGCAACAAATACCTGAGCACAAGGGCAAACGCCTGAGCTATGGCGAAAACAAACAAAGTCGCAACAGGAATACAATCTCAACCTAATCAACAAGGAAACAATCTCAACCTAATCAACAAGGAAACAATCTCAACCTAATCAACAAGGAAACAATCTCAACCTAAGCCTATTTCTTATTCTTTCGCTTCTTGCGTTTCGCCAATACATCTTTAACGACATAATACGTGTGATCGACATCGGGTTTGTTGTTCTTCAGCTGGGCATAGGTCTCGGCAAGATTCAATAAGTTGTTGGCGCCCAGCGCTTCTTTTAACGGCTGCGATTGATCAATCTTATCCGCAATTTGCTGCGCCTCAGTTGCCAGACGTGCCCTGCAGAAGAAAATGAAAATCAGTGATGATATTTGAAGTGAAGCAATGAATAACCAGTACCCACTGTGCCTTGTGGTAGAGAGCATCCGGTGATAAGATGGTCGGCGAATATTGACCCGAAATCGGCAAATGTTTCATGATCTCCTCCCATGTAATACCACCGAGCACAGCACCATTCGCGTCGGCCACAATGATGCCATCCTTTGTGACTGATGAGCCGATCACATGTAACTGAATAAATAAAAGAAATTAGAATGCTTTGTGTGGTTTAAAAATGTGTAAAATTATGAACCCCATTCACACCGTACGCAATCGTGTCATCGCCAATGTCGGGCGCAGGCTCACTTTTTTCCACGTGGTAGATAACCTCGGTCTGTCTGAAGCGTTTTGTTTGGTTCACCGTGAAAAACATTGTAGCCGTAAAATTGACCCCCAGAAAATTTGGTTTTGAAATTCTGGTTCGTACGGACCGATCCGAGCGGACCAGTCAGCTCGGACCAGTCCGCTCGGACCAGTCAGCTCTGAACTGTTGATATATAAACAAATGATGTAGGGCACGTTTGTTTAGTTGTCTAGCAAAAATGGCAGCCAGTGACATTATTCGCACGTTCAAAACGAAGTTCGGTTCCCTTATACGGTTGTATCGGGGGGAACGCTCTGGTGGGAAAGGACTGATGCACGTGAAAGAAAATCACGCACATGGGACAGACACTCAAAAGAAGTGCACATTCAACGCAGGCATTGACATTATGAGTTTGCTGGAGGTGACACTGCAATGTGGTATTATGGGTGATGATGTGCGCAGACGCACGATCAGACTGATTGCACATTTTCCGTTTCCTGTGGGTTACGATCACCTACGCAAGCAAAGTTGTCACTGTGGTTGCCGTTGTGTGTTCCAAACCATACGAGGTAATCACCGTTTAAACCAGAACCTTGTGGTTTCACGTCAGCCAAAAGGCTGTGTAAACACAGTGATCATTTTGCGAACGGTCACAGTGTGAAAGTGCCAATGAAGTGCATGAAACATCACCTTGTGGTGGGTACCGGAAAGAAGCTCTGTCCTGACTGTCAGAATCCCGTGTGTGTACGTTTCAGTGTGTCTGCAGTTAGTGTTCGCGAGAAGAAGTTCTTGCATGTCTGATCCTCGGATCATCTGGTCTCCGGACCACTTACTCTAACCCAACGGCCCTCTTCAGGGCCACCAAATCGAAACCATTCGCGTTTGATCTTCAGATCATTTGGTCTTCGGACCACTTACCCTAACCCAACGGCCCTCTTCAGGGCCACCAAATCAAAACCATGTTTTGAAATAATTTTGACATTTTATTTCACGGTAATGGACATTGACATTTTATTTTACTGACACTTCATGTTTCTCACATTCGGCACAATAATGAACGGTTACTGAGACTTGAGGAACCATTAGAATGGTACAATCATTCTTGTTATCATGAGTCACTTTCTCATCTTCTTTACTTTTCTTAGCTTTCGAAGCTTCTGCATGAACTTTCGGACAAGAGCGTTTCTTGCTTTTTTGCTCGGGCGGCGACGTCTTCGGTTGGTTGACCTTATCATTTTTGACGTTCTTCGTTTGATGCGAAACGGCATTCTTTGAATTCGGATGAATGGCGTCTTGACGTTTTACAGGTGGTGGCGGTGGAGGTGCTGATGACGGCAACGTTGAGGAGTCAGTGAGCGAGTCAAGAAATGCTTCGAAATCTGTCATGATAGCGAATGAAAAGAAAACTAAGAAAAGCTAGAGTATTTATACCTTGAGTCCGATCTGAATAGTCCGATCGGACCGGTCTGCTCAAAACATTTTCGAAGCAGTATATATTAGTGCAAATCTTTTCATTTCGAATATGATTATGAGATTCAATCCTGACGATCCACTGGCATATTTTGGATTTCCGTTGATCAAACGACGCTACTACAATTGCAGACTTCCGCCAACGGAATATCCACACGCCCTCAAAGTGTTGTGGGACGAAATTGTCAAAATGTACAAGAACTGTCTGAACTGCCGCACTCGTTACTCGAGAGAGGACAAACTGGAGCTGATTCGACGGTGTTTTCTGGAGGCCTACCGTCGTGACCTATCCGCATTCATGGAAGCCTACATCAAGTCAATGGTCATGAAACGGCAACACCATCACAACTATTTGAATCCTGTCACTCAAAAGTTTGAGTACCGTGACAAGTTGGATGGAAACAATTTCGGTGGAATCACAGCCTACGAGTACATTGCACGTGACCTATGTTTGCTGCATCCTGAGAAACACTACTACTACATCTCGCCCGCTGTTGCCGGACTATTCTGGACCAAATGCCCACTACACGATAAAGGGATCAAGCTGGACCGTATATTGTCATATTTGTCAGAGGATTTGAACACAAAATACTGTCACGTGACCATTAGTGGTAATGATATTCTTGATTTCATGACAAAACGTGATCCCTTTGAGGCTGTTTGGAATGAATGGCATGATGAACTGAAAACTGTACTGTTCGAATACGAATATTAACCTGTCTGATTTACCATTTGCACGTCTATGACTTGCGTATTTTGTTCATATAATCCGTTGATTATTGCTGTCACAATCTTGTCATTTTCTTCCGTGTCTTTGCTGAATAAATCGAGAAACCGATGAAATGGAAGTCCTCGTCCTCTTGAATGAAGAAAGAACACAGTATACTGACCACATGTAGTAGCCAGAGCACCCTGCAGTCGTTTTTGCGAGTAATTCCACGACACACTATTTTCGTTCATGTACGTTTTGAAGATATCAGTAGGTTCCTTTCCATAGGAGCAGAAGTAATCAGCGTAGCCTTCTTTGTTGAAGTACATTGCAACCCAATGTTCACCGGGATGGTTATGTGGTTTTGTGTTTGCGATCAGACAACACGGCAAGTTTTCGATTCGAGGTAATTTATTACATGGGAACACACCCAAGAATACGTGCTTGATAACAATGTCAGCAGAACAAATGTTTGACAATTGGAGTGAATCCATCACACACTGTAATCGAAATACACAGTACGGTTCCGATCAATCATAACAAGGTTATCAAACTCAGCGTATACAATCATTTCAATTCCTGGCTCTTTTATAGCTTCACCGAACTGACAGTGAACAATAGTAGAACCTTCTCTGATCAACTCCCAGTTGGAACTATCACTTTGCTCCGGCGTTAGATCGAAAGCAAACAAACAAAAACAATTCAGAAAATCTTCATAAGCTACCCAGTTACCTGCGTTAACCTCAGTAAGTCCCAAAGTCTCAAACAGATGCACAAATGGACGAACAGCTAACTTTTTGGAGAAATCCATTTTCAAAGGTTCTCTGGGAAATATTTGGCCAGCAGCATGTACAGATATTTCAGTGACATTATTCGGTTTGAAACAGAATGGTGATTTCTTCACAGACCCAAAAAAGTTTTCACTTTCGACAAAACCAACAATTATGCGACGAGGGATTTGTCCGTCAAAAACCGGAGTCGTTGGTGTATTCTTTCTGCCAGGACTGATATGCATATTTCTCATGGCAACTCTGCGTATAGGGTACTTTGCGGGCCCTCTTTGCAGTGCAGCTTCTAAACCAAGATGGACAGAACTAAGAAGTTGTAACTTTTTGATATACCAAACCATATCCAAAACCTCGATTTTGTACGGACCTGCGTTATCTGTAAAACACATCAGACAGAAGGGATCTGTGTTACGGTGGAGTTCTAGTTGCATGGGGCAGTTGCTGACAAGAACTTTATCTGACATGAACAAATCTACATGAAGAGGTGCCAAAACTTCAACAACATTACTGTTTTTAAACATTTTAGACCGATTAATCCATCCGACGTTGTGTTCATCTTCGACATGGCTGGCTGGCATATCTTTCTTGTACAGAGAGCTATCCAATAACGTGTTCTTCACGTCCCAACCGTAGTTCAGTTCGGTTTCCATCATTGCTCGATATGCGTACAACGGACCACTGTCGAAAGCAAGCTTACCGTTCATGCTCACTTTGACTTGACGAAATAAGGTTTTGGCAATCATGTTGACAGGACCAACGAGAGGATCAACATCATCTCCTTCTGTTGTTAGGAGTGATCCATTTGATCGGACAATTCTCAGCTTGATGTACAAATAGTTTCGAGCCATGTGCACGTAATCTGGTCCAGCAGGTACGGTGAATTGATACGGTCCGTTTGAAGTTATGCTGTTCACTGGATGTGCGGCATACCAATAGCTTGATTCCACAGCAGCTTGAGTAGGAGGAACAGAGAATATATCAAGAATAGAATTCGACGACGGGTGACTGCCCTTATCAATAAGTTGAGCCATGATGATCAGCCAAAATAAACACCGAGTTGATCAGTTTTGCGTTGACGTTTTGCACGACTGGTAGTCTTTCGTTTCCGTTTTGTCCCTTTTATAGCCGTGCGAGATTTGCGTTTCTTGACAGGCGTCGTTCTTTTCCCCAATGTACCTCCGGATTGCAGTCTTTGTGCTGCAGCGTTCAGTAGGGATGCAGCACCAGCTTTACCTCTTGTTTTCACTGATCTTTTCAGGCTCTTTCCAGCAACCAAATCAGATGCGATTTCTGCACCTGTTCTAAGAGCTTGATTTCCAACAACTCGTCCTGCCGACTTAGCTATTGGAAGTAAGGCACGAAATATACTTCTGAAAATATTGCCAAGACCGGCTCCTCTTTGATAAGGTAATCCGGTAAAACCAAATCCTTGCTGTTGTTGTTGGAAATACCTGTCCCAGTGTGAATCAGATGCCGGCACGAATAAAACTCTCATTTTTTCTGCGAAAGTGCAGCTTCAGGACAGTTTTTCCGTAAGCAAATGCAATTGGTTTGTTCTGATCTGTCTTTATACTGATTTCGACAGTGGAAAATTCTTTCTTAAGTACTCCCACGTAATGAGGAGCAATGAATGTGCGTTCAACTATTTGTCCATAGTGACCAGAGACAGGTACTGTGCGGAGTAAAGGGACGTTCGTATCACCAACAATCTGAGGTTCACAAAGATCACAATAGATGTATATGCTCTCTAATCCCCCACGTAGATCTGGGGGGTAATGAGCTGTCACCGATTCTTGAAACATACGATCTTGAAAACCCATAATATACTGCAGCTGAGGTGACAGAACGACACCTAGCTTATGTGACTTTTCAATGTCAATGCCAAACTTGTTACGGATTCGACCATAATGAAATGTTACTGCTTGCTTCACAATCTGACGTTCACGATATTCAAGTTTATCAAAGGCAAGTATCAGCGATCGATAGAGTTCATCTGCACTCTCGTAGTAACCGGGTTCCAGTTTAATTTTGTACGTGGGTGGTGTAACAGTTTCAGTACGACGATGTTTGTAATCAATCACCAATATCTCATTATTGTGCATATTGTTCCATTCCATAAGAGAGTTCAAATTATTCCAGCTAAATGGATATAGAATTTCCACGAGTGCAACTTCCCATTCTCCGTGTAACTGAATGTTTTGCGGGAGAGTAACACGGAATTCTGAAGACGTGTTCCCTTTGGTATCTCTGCTTTTTGTGTTCGACGGCAACGTAACATAGAACTCACTTTTCATGTCGTCGTTTCAATGTAGGGTTCGGCAGAAGATATCCCATGCAGCTGCTCAGAAGAATAATCCACATTTTCGATTCACTGTCGTCATCTTTTATACTCAGGTTTATAATGGATGTGATGACAATAACGTAGATCAACACGACTTGAACGGCAAACACAAATTGTTGACGAGGAATATCGTGACCGAAGGCGTACCAGTTTCTCTCTGTACTACTGGTATCACTGACATCCATTACGAAGATAATACAATGAGATAGCTACTTATATACTCACAAGCTCATCGTTACGTATCCAAGATAGATCGGATTCATCATTAAATTTTACCAAATGCCACAAAATACCGTCTCTTTTCTCAGTTTTACGTAACGACTGAATTATTTTGACGGGTACGTCCTGATCCCGGACTCTGACGAGCTCATCAGCGTAGAACACACCTATAACTGGGTCGTCGTCCGCATCCTTCAGTTCATATGTAACAGGGCTTCGATTCCTAGTTATTTTTGCAATTGTGTAAACGTTTTTGCTAAATGTTGGCCAGTATCCCTTTGAGAGTTTATGTTTTTCTATTTTTATTCGAACCTTATCATTCAATCTGAATCTTTTCGCAGTTGGTTTTGCGTTCGAGCCGTAGAGTTTCTGCCATATTTCAGTTTGATTCTGGCGAGTGACTTCAATAGGAGCACGTCCGATTGTGCGGTGAAACGAGCGATTTGTGGCTTCAATCAAAGATGGCAGTACGTCGACGTATCGTTGCGTTTTGTGTTTCGTGAAATGGCGCCATATTCGTGACTTTAGTGTACGGATGTACCGTTCGACAACAGCACA
This sequence comes from Rhynchonema sp. JSB1_4, assembly GCA_030248065.1. Lineage (NCBI taxonomy): Eukaryota > Metazoa > Nematoda > Chromadorea > Monhysterida > Xyalidae > Rhynchonema > Rhynchonema sp. JSB1_4. The sequence continues at coordinate 11,621 of JASAMV010004970.1, forward strand.
TTTGATTTCTGGTGAAGTGCTAAACTTGTGTCGGATGTCATGACGGGAAAGGCATTCCTGAAACGGCTTGCCCACGAATTCAAGTCCTCTGTCCGTCGTCAATGTCCAAGGCTTTCTTCCAGACTCGGCAATGATACTGTCAGTAGCAGAAGCAACTTCTTGCGGCGTTTTCCGTTTCAACAACCTGGCAAATACGTAACGGCTTAGGACATCGATGTAAACCAAAATATAAGCAACACCACCGTTGCGTGTCTTCAACTGGTTCATATCAGCTAAATCTCCTTGCCAATCGATGTCTATTCCTGCAGTGCGTGTGATGTTACGTTTAAATCTTTGACGAACTGGTTTGTGACGTGTGTATGTTTCCTGTTTCGACAAAAATTTCTTGACCTCGTTCAAGGTAACTTTTATTTTACGACGTTTGCATTCACCATAGACAGCATTAACACCAGCGAAACAAGCAGGACTACTTAAATTGTAGTAAACATCCCTCAGCTGACGTTCCATATCTACAACGGGCTCCACCGAACAGGTGCCTTCCTGCTACGAAAGGTCCTGGTTTTATACTGCTTGGGAGTACTGTTCACAGCCGAAGAGGTTCCAACAGAATTGGATCTTTTTGTGTTGTTATTCCGAACTGAAGACGGCACAGGAGACTTAGAAGTAGGTAAGAGATCAGTAGACGTCTTTGCTGGGTCAGTTGAGTGATGCAACAAACTCTTATTAGTAATCAAAGAGCGAGGTACATTATGATCAGTGATTGCAGAACGAAATTCTTGCCAGCCGGGAGGTGCATTGGAAGCATTACCTGGTTTGACAAAAGCGTGAATAAGATGAATTAAGTTAGAGCCGGCAACTTTCTGTCCTTTATAAATCATTTCGTTTGAGTCGTTCCACTTTATATCAGGGTTCTTCTTCAAATAATTCAGAAGCGATGTAGCTTTTCCAGTCCACCTGTTGCTTAAATTCGACAGCAAATCCGATTCCAAAATTGTCTGTTCGAGCTCTGGAGTCTGCTCGACCAGCGGAGTCGTCGAGATAGACGACTGTTCCATCGGGTGTACTTCTTTACCTCTGATTGTGGCATACCTTCGAAATGTTTGCTGGTACTTTACCACTTTCTCTTCAGGTGTCAGTGTATTGTCTTGGAGAATCCGTTTCATTTCTTGATCCAGCCTACTGAGTTCAACGATGGGTGAATTGGTTAAGTGTTGCTGCTCTTCGTTTTGTCGTTGAACCAAACGATCGACGAAACTGGCGGGCACCAAGGCCATTTTTCGGACGTGATTCATTTCAGTAACTCCGTCAGTAATGCGATTGCCGGAGTGAGAATATACGGGATGAATCCTCCTTGTTGTGTAAATATCTTACGTCTTTGGTTTAGATCAAGATCCTTTCGAGAGAGACGTCGTAGATTCCTCTGATGACGTTTCAGCTTTATACGACGAAGTCGATCCAGCTTCACATTGCCGTTCAAAATGTTTTTAATAATTTCACACAATGCCAACAACAGTTCTTTGTCACCGTACTTTAGAACAGCTTTCCTTACTCTTGGAGAAGCTTTCTGCAACAGCAGCAAAGTGTTGAAATTCCTTTTGACTCGAGCTGACATTATGAATGCGTCTGATAAAACGATTCTCTATTTATACCTTTGGCTCATACACGTAACATACAGGATCATCGGGAAACACACAAGTTCGTAAGCGAAGATAATCTGGTGTGGAAGGTTCAAGATCTAACAACAAGTAACCGTACGGTTTTTGGCATGCGTCATCAAATGATTCCAAGAGACATTTCTGTGCCGTGGGGTACACCTGACGAGCAATATTCATTAGTTGCAACCGATCAGACGGATTTTTCATCAAAATTAAGTAATGGCTGTTAATTCTAGCCGTGCGAAGATTATCGAAGAACAAGTTCTGAACAATGTGAAGAATAGACAAATTCCAATGATGACTACCTTGACAAAACAAAGTATTTAGTTCATCTTTCTTCTTACGTCCAAAGGCTTGCATCAGGTCATCACAAATTAGAAGTTTACGTGTATGTTTATCTTCTTTAAGTTGTGGCAAATCCGGTATTCCCTCAATCAGTTCAACAATTGGGTTCTGCTCTAATTCTCGATATCCGTCTTGCCATTCACCGTAACACCAGTATATTTTCTCAGGCGGTGGAGTAATTAATTCATGTGCGTGTTTGACGAATTGTTTTGCCCAAACAGTTTTGCCACACTTTGTTCCTGCTGACAAGCATGCAGTGAAAGGAAATTTGAAACGAAGATCCATGATTTGAGAACAAATTTTTATTTGCGAAGGTTTATATAGGTTCACACATAACCAAATGGAAAGCAAACACCGAAGCCGGGAAGAACATGACATTTGTCGTACACAATTGAATAGGTTTTGTTCTGTGTTTTGGTCACAATTTGACAATTGGGATCACGGGCGATTTTGGGAGCAACAATGTCCACATCTCCGGTGTCTTCACCAAAATGGTCCCAGTCGATGAAATTGAGCACTTTCTCCTTCAGGGTTTCGAAATTCAACAATTCGGAGGCGGCACTGGACAACGTGAATCCTCGGATCTTGATCGATGTGCCATCTTTGTCTCCGTTCTTGTACTTGTAGGCGTATTGTTTGGGTCCTGCAATGCATTGCATTGTTAGATGAGGCACAAAAAATGAATAATGCTAGAAAAACCGACCGGCTGACACGAATTCAGTGATGATTCCTCCGTCAAGTTCATCCGTTAGATCACCGAGATAGTCACCAGTCGGTGGTTCGTAGTCGTCCATGGGCCGTGACGTATAGATCACCTGCGAAAACAATAATGATCATCATATATTTCATTGATTAATTGTTAACACAAACCGAGTCCGTATCCCAGTACAGTGCTCGAATATCCAGCTTCTCCAGGTATGTGAACAGTTTGAGTCGGGCTTGTGCGGTGACCCAAGCGGCGATCACAGTATTGGCGTGCTGAAACAGTTTACTGGTATGGTAGTCGCTGGTTTGCCACTGATCAAATGCATTGAACAAACCTCTAATTCTTCTACGAACTCATCCAAGTGTCGGTAAGTCACTTGTGCCATTTCTCCGATCGGTTGAATGTCAAGTATTTCCAGCCCCGGATCCGTCACCGTCTTGAAGTACTCGTCAGGATTTTGGAAGAATACCGTTTTGGCCATAGCCGAGCGTTGTCCGAATTTTCCTGCAAATATTTGGGATTGTTTTCTTGTTTAGGTACTAAATTAAGAGATGAACCAACCCCAAAAGGAATTTAAGCACAACTTGGCCAGCGAACGAAGGCCTGGGTTGAACTCGATTTTATCCTTATCCAACCGAATCCCTTCCTTCTGTTCGAAATCGTCAATGTACTTGTCCTTGTCGTCATCCGATTGCACCCATGCCGGCCATCCACTGGCTTCCTGTTTGATCTTCAGGAAACAGTTGATGTATGACGTAAACATGCCTGTGTTCCCGTCCTTGCCATCGTACTGTTCCCATTTCTCGTAGTGATAGACCTGCATGTTTGACGGTTAAACTTTGGCAACTTATGAATAGTTAAAGCTGACGAACCTCGGCAATGTCCAGTACAGTGTAGCCCATTTCGAGAGCTTTGTACACCTCACACGTGGCCCAACAGCCCCAAAATGCACGTTCGTCTGGAGAATGTTCACACTTGTTTTTTGAATGAACAGCGGCACACGACACACACAGATGGAACAATAACTTCTTTCCAACACGTTGTGGCAGAACGGCGTGGATCAGATTTTTTGGTGGCAGAACCCGGCATTTGATGAGACCTGAAAGGAGTGGATTATTCCCCCAGAATAAATACTTAAATTAAAGTTTAAACTCACCGTGGTACGGTCGATTATCCTTTGTCACAGGCTCGAAGTTCTCTGTTTTGACAGATGGATGGCCGACGGGGAACGTCCCGTATTTGCAGACCTGCGAAACATGTTTATGTTCAGATTATGCAATCCGCGCCGCTGTAAAGGTACTAACCCACGGATACAACGAGCAGACGTCCACATAACGTGCGGTTTCCTCTCCCGCTGCCTTCCAGTACATGTGACCACAGTTCGTCCTCCCTGAAACTCTCAAGAATTACATTGCAGTTCTTCAGTAAGTGATTGCCATACTCACCTCCGTAGAATGCCTCCCTTGGGTCCATTGGCTCATGGATCTGAACCCCCTTGACGAACGAATTCATTTCGGGATTGTTGCGGCACTGCTTGTTGAATTGACACTCCCAAATCGATGTGATGTGGTAGCCCTGTGCCTCCAAATCCTGTTCTCGTTGACGAGTTTCTTTGCGAACCATGTATGCCGAGATCTTCTTCACAGGTAGAATGGTATTGTCCTTCGGGAAACAAGTGGGACATCCGTGGTAGACCTAAAATTTTGCAAATTATTCACAGAATTCAAACTGCTCCGTATCAAACTTACACATCCGTTGAATTCGTAGATTTGCGAGGGATCGTTTCTCAATTGTCCGTCAACCTTGTACTGACCAATGCGTACTTCTCCACCGTTCCTGGCATGTTGCATGTCGAGGTTTTGACTGTGTGCCAACCATTTCACCCACTTGATACCGGCAATGCTGAAACTTTCATGTTTTTTATGTGAATGTTTGGTCATAGAGCCATTAGTTACCTGTGTTTGTCGTTCCTTCTATACCCCCCGTGCGGCACCACTGCGATCGTGTTTGGTTTCAGGAATCGTTTCTTGAATATGGACATGCACAGACTGGCGATGGTGGTTGAGGTCAGGAATGGATCGATGCCGTGTTCGGACAGGATCAGATGACGAAACTTCATACAGGCTTTCATCAAAATCTCCACGTCCATTTCACAGTATCGAGACAACTGATCTTGGAAGTTGAACAGTTTGCACAATTCAGACTCGTCCTTGTACCTGCGATGCTGTTTCGTGTATTACTAGTTATACACAACAGTATAAAAGACCAACCATTTCAGGAACTCTTCTTTGACTTTCGGCTTCATGTTGTCTGGGTCGTAGTACTTGATATCGGGCAACGGACCGACGTAATTCCAGTTGTCCATGGTGTTGAATCGATGCGGGAACGTACCCTTACACCCCGTGATGCCCATGGCCTTGGGGAGACTGGACAACGGCATGGGGAGGAAGTTGAGACTGTCGATGATGGTGATGTCTGCCGTAGGTACGTAGACCTGAATACATCTTCAAAGTCCTTTGTGATAGTTGGATACAAAGACAAGGAGCACAACCTTAAAGAATTCCAGTCCCCTCTTGATGACTTCCGGTTGCAGACATTGTTTGTAGAGCCACTGCATGACGAACTGCGAGTCAAACCCCCGGGCATTGTGTGCAATCATTGTGCTGCCTTTATTGACCGGTCTAAACACCCATTCACAGAAATGATTCAAGGCGTCAGCACCCATGAATCGTTCTTTGGTGATTTTGCAATTGGTGCAGGGACCTGCCTTGTCATGGCACAAATCACACACTTTCCTAGCCCAGATACAGTTTGGCACGTGCTGCATCACTCGCCCGTTGTCATCTTCACGAATCACCTGCAACAGAGTTGAGTAAATAAGTAAATAATTAAATGACTAAACAAAACTATACCGTGTCTTGTGTAGTCTCCAGATCAAAAAAGATGAACGATGGTGGATCGTGGCGGGTGTCGGGGTCACGAAGCGGTTGTAGATAACATTGATGGGCTACGGCATCTACAAATTTCTGGCAGAAACGACACTTCGCTTTGCCACACTGGTGCTCGCCACGTTTACGATCCACTGTTTCACCACACTTGCACTGTTTCACTTGATGACAGGTTGTCACTGCCTTGCGTTTACCGTGTGTACCACGTCCGTTGCGGATTACTGGCACATACTTGACGGCCTGAAAACACATGTCTTTGTTCAGAACCGTGATGTATACTTTAAAACAGAAGAAAAGAAACAACCTTATGATTGGCAAAACATTGTTGACTGACAAATTTTCGATCGCAGTCGTTGCAGTAGATGTCCTGCACAGGGTCACACGGTCGCTGTTCGAAACAGCATGAGCATTTCTGTCCACATTTGGTATGAGTGCGTTTGTTTATGTATGTTGTCTTGCACTTGTCACACCAATAGGATGATTCGAAGAAGGCAGGGACAGACGTGACGATGTTGTAGTGACGGTTGTGCAACAGGAGATTAATTTCATTGGTGGAATCAACCTCGTCATACACTATGTTGAACATGTTGTTGGACGAAAACACCCTGACACGATAGTTGCCGAGAACTGCGTGCAGTCGTTCGAGTTCGGGGATACCACACAAGCCTTGATGATGTTCCAAGCCGGCATCCTGCAAATTGGTTGACGAATTAAGCAAAAGAGTATCTGTAGCGGAATCGAACCAGCCATCATCGACATTCGAATCATTTGACCAATCCACTCCGCTACGGACACTCTTGACAAATAGTTACTAAAGAGCTATAAGTACCTTCATCAACGTTTTTGCCATTTCCTTCTGCTTTGTGTACCGATTTGCGTCACCCAAACGAACGGAATTCCACAACCGTTTAGATTCAGGATTGTCGTTTTTATGAATGCGGCATTTTGCGGTCACCAGAGCACGAGCCAAGCACAAATTGTCATTGTTGTTGATACGAATGAGGGAATTGCCGTGTCCTAAACATGATCAGTACACCATCGTGGATGTGTTTTACATTCAAAAGTTGTGGCTAACCATTCTTAGCGTCCAGCCATGCATCCAGACTACCCCTGAACTTCCGTTGCCGTCCACCACCAACAGGTACACGAACAATTGTAAACTGCCAGATCATACGATCATCCATCTTGAACCCGAGCTGCGACTGCACCACCTGCGGATTAACTAATTTACTTAGATGCTACGAATGTGGAAGAAAACCTTCAATTGACAACCTCTTCAATTACTCGAATCACAGTTTCTGCATCAAGCTCGTCACGGCGACGGAATGGCACAAGAATGGGCTTGTCCAATGCGGGATGCTTGATGTTGACACCTGTAAGCAGTTTATCTCACGAAAAGGTATTTAATTTCAATATTGCTTGACGAACCGACACGGTCTTCTTGTTCTGCGTCATCAAATGCCCTTTCAATTAGATGGTTGAAGGCCCGATGTGCGAAATCGTGAACATCAGCAACGTTGTCAAGGTTTCGAAAATTGACGTTGAAAGCACGACCGGTGGTACTCAGCCTGGCAACGTGTTGCTCGAATGGTTCACCCATGTCAATGTGCGAGTCAATGTCTGAAATCAATGTCAAATGGAGGAGTGGATGGGAATGCCTGCATGTCAAGTGGAGGAGTGGATGGGAACAAAAGGATAAGACAAACCGTCTTCACGTGCAGCTCCTCCAATTTGATCGTTTTCGTTCGTTGACGGATCTGAAATGAACATTAAAACATTCAAGGGAATAAACAAATCAGATAAAATAAGCAAAAGAAATCATATATCATCAATGGAAACCAAAATCATTTTATTTCACTTTATTCAACAAATAACAATGTAGGTGTGTGTACTTGTACAACGCGTGAGCATAACTGATCTTGACGGCTGACGCGCAGCGATCAATAATCAGTACCAACTATCGCCGTAATTTATAAAAATATGCGCATTACATAACACATGGCGTGCTTCGGATATGTAGCCGTGTTGACTGAACTTGATGGCTGACGCGCAGCGATCAAGTAATCAGTTGCATTCATACATCTATAGCCCTAACTTAATCATGCAGGCATACAGGGCCACACTAAATGTTAGGGTTACCATACTACTACATACGGTTGTTGATTGTGATCCAACCATACCCTATACTCTGATATTTCCGCGCTTATACAAGTCTTTGTTTATGCACTTGATGTGCCGCACCCTTTTATTACCACCTTTCATTATTTGTGCTTTGTTAACACAATCCTCTTCTTTTTTACCCTTCCTTTTATTCCGTTCATATGTTTCAATCATTCCTTTAATGCGTTTCATTTATCAGAACCCGATTTCCTCCCTTTATTGCGTTTCATTAGTTGCGCTCTTTATTCTTACAATCCCTTTGTTATGTTCAATGTTGATATTAAACACAGGTATCTTGCAAAGCCCCTTTTTTTGTAACCTTCATCTGCTAGCAGAAGTTCCAGTGTTTCCCGGTCGATAATGTCGTGATCATGTGTGAAGATAAATTCCAGAATATCATCGGGTAATGAAAGATCGTTTTCGAACGGATCTAGATCATACACCCTGTTTCTGATAGCATCGTACATGCCCCTGTCCAATCGCCACAATTGTTCTCGTATCAGTGTGCATACTTCATCCCATGAACAATTATTAATTTCACTCGGTTGCATGTTGATGATGTTGCTCAACTCCCATGCTTTGCAATGAACAGTGAACGGTGCATTTATATGAAATTTCAGATCGGACTGGTCAGATCGGACTGTTCCGATCGGACTGGTCAGATCGGATTGGTCAGATAGGACTGGTCAGATCGGACTGTTCCGATCGGACGAACGACTATATAGGTGTAGCGTTAGTGTTCAGGCTCTTGGTTGTCATCATGGATAAACAAATTTCAGTTCGCAGTGACGAGGAAGCCAGAGTGATGATGTTTTTGGAGGAAATGAAACGTCAGGGGGTTGATGATGTGGACAAGATCCTGTTTGAGAAGTTCTCGGACGTTGTGAAAGATGAGATCTGGTCAAAATATGAACGTTACTGTCCGGGATGTGTGGATCGTATCAAGTACGAATCACAGAACGTGTATGAGTCCCCACATTTGTGCTACTCACTGATCGGGGGGTACGTTCAGTATCGTTTGAAAGACATCCTGAACAACATCAACAATGAAATGCTACATAGCTGCTGGCACGACTTTTGCACAGCCGTCGACCATTCACCCATCTGTCGTCGTGCTATCATGTCCTGGTTCAGTAGGTACACTGACCTGACACAGTATCTGACATCCAAAACAGACGAGTTCGCATCGTACATGAACGTCAAGTACCCCGAGGTGGTCGGCTACCCGTGTTCGCAACCCCGACCGGACGTGTTGTGGTCACCGTCACATAACGACGAGTGACTTGGACTTCGGTCCACTTACCCTAACCCAACGGTCTTCATCAAGACCACCTTGGACTTCGGTCCACTTACCCTAACCCAACGGCCCACATCTGGGCCACCTCATCTAAACCATGCGATCATCAGATCATCGTTGCTGATCAAAAATAAAAATGTTTTAAAATTTACACATATAAAAACACATGCCTGTCTAAACAAGGAAACAATAAAATGTTCCACTGCACTATGCCACCTGACACAATTCTGACAAGAAGAGAATGCCACATCATTATTTTGTTTTTTTTTAAATTAATTTTCATTCAAAATAAAATTTTATTTATCAGATTATTGCCTGCAACAATGTTTGTCTTCACTTTATTTGCTCTGTTCTGCGTGGTGACGTCGCATCCTTGTGAAGTGTGTGAATGCTCCCGCTTTACGATTGAATGTGCGCACTGGCCAATCAACAACATCACGGACTTGCCCCCTCGCATCACACATCTAGTTGTGTCCAGCAATTCAACATGTCCCACCTCAACCGATCTGCATCACACAAACGTCCACACAATTACATGCGAGTATGAAGTTTACGAGGTTCGATTCCAACAATCAGTAATTTTAAAAAAATTATCCAAATGCAATTTATAATTTTAATTCAATTCAAATTTAGACCCCGTCCACCATCAATTCCATTCCGTCTAAACCTGGTCGCAACCATGTGCCTGAACTCAGTGCCATTGGCGTGCTTGTGCTGATTGGTGCCGCTGTGTACGTCATTCGAAAGAAGCGCAAGCGGTCTCTGACCGGCATCAGCTACCAGCTGTTGATCAACTCAAACTATGATCCACCGGCCTCTTGGACTGTCAATCCAGTCTATGATGTGTGACTTTTTTGCACGTTTATGTTTGTTTTGTGAGTGATTTTGCGTTGTTTTTGTTTATTTTCATACAGGCCCACCATTTCTACTGAAATCAAAAAATAAAAGCGGGTTTTGAGAAAAAATTTGTTCAGATCTGACTGATCCGATCTGACCTGTCAGATCTGACAGGTCAGATCGGACCTGTCAGATCGGACTGATCCGATCACTGCCATAAATACTCCGTTCACTGTTCATACTTTAGCTTTCGATCCACAATATTTCACCATGACGTCTTCAATCAGGTTGTACCCCGACGAAGTTCAGACTGTTCAACAGTCGCTGACGGCAGAATCCGACCTCCAAGTCACAGCCGCATTTTTGGTAATTGCGAGGCAAATTCATCGCAGAATCAAGCAACAGTTGAAGATCTGGTTGGGCGGCGACCCCAGGTTGGTGGCATTACGGCAGTGTCACATCGATCGATTCGACGATATTCGTGAATGGTTGCTCAATAATCAGCAGCTGTTCATGAGTATCGTCGAATCGATGGTGTGCACTGCCGTGATGTCACAACGGGCTCGCTGTCTCGTGATTCATGCCATCACACAAACCAAGGCGGACGTGGTGGACATGTGCATGACTTTGTCGAGTCGATGGATCTAAGCTAAGATCCGAAACAGGACATCGGTCCGCTTGGACTTCGGTCCACTTACCCTAACCCAACGGCCCTCTTTAGGGCCACCTCATCTTGACCATGTGTTTCAAAAAAATTTATTTTCAGAGGCCCCACTTTTTTCCCAAATTTTCTCATCCCCCAAATTTTTTTGCTTCAACTTGCACTCTACCATTTCGAGAAAAAAAATGAACCAACATCTGCGCCAGATCCGGACCGGCAGTGTTGTTGTGCTGGGCACTGGTAGCGGCGCTGCTTGGCAATGGTGGCGGCGTGATCAGATCGCGTGGAATGTCGTTGAACATCTCGTTCAACGCCTCCTCATCCATCGCGGCGTTGAACGGGATCAATTCATCAAAGTCGAAATCGTCCATCCTTCTGAGAGTGAGGCAAAAAATATTCTGTGTCAAATTTCAGGCTCGACAAGTCCTACGCGATGTAGGCCACCCTGATGGCAAGGACGAGACGAACGGGTGTCTGCCTGCGCGAGTGACCGGGGTGGTCTAATCCAAAATGTCCCCGGCACTTGCCCAGGTAGACATCTTGTCTCGATCAAAAAAAATGAAAAAAATTAATATTCAAAATTACGACAAAACAAGGTACGTTTGCTTGGCTATTTTTTTATTTTGCATGCATTTTGCACGGAAGATTTTTTAATTTGGTTTTGCATGCTTCTATTTTGCACTAAAGATTTTTTGTTGTTTTTATTCATTACATTTCAGACGAAACGGAGATTGGGAGTCTGATGTTGGGGTTTTTGATTCCACAAAACGGGGGTGACAGAAAATGGGGGGGGGGGGCTTTTGATTCCACAAAACGGGGGTGACAGAAAATGGGGGGGGGGGGGGCTTTTGATTCACAAAAAACAGGGTGATAGAAAATGGGGGGACTTTAATTTCACAAAAACGGGATGACAGAAAAATGGGGGGGGGCTTTAATTTCACAAAAACGGGATGATAGAAAATGGGGGGCTTTTGATTTCACAAAAACGGGATGATAGAAAATGGGGGGCTTTTGATTTCACAAAAACGGGATGATAGAAAATGGGGGGCTTTTGATTTCACAAAAACGGGATGACAGAAAATGGGGAAAAACATACGGCTCAATTTTTTCCCTAAAAATGTCGTTTTGTCGCGTTGTTTCAAGTCAGGAATCATCCTGAATTGAAACAAAACGATCAAAACCAGTAAAACTGACCTTTTTCGGCTTTTTTTACCTCACTCTCACTAAACTCAACTGCAACGGTGGAATTCTGTGGATCTGAAATGCAAATGAACCATTTTTTATTGAAATCAAACAATAAACAAATAAAAAAATGAAAGCGACGGGGTTCCCCCTTTTTTGAAATGGAACTGAAAGAAATCCGAAAAAAAAACATTGCTACCAACTTTCCCCCACAAAACTGTCCCCCACTACTCCCCCGATTTCCCCATGAAACATTAACTTCATACCTGAAACACCCCACTTCCCGACTCTAAGTTCGTTAGTCAGACTGTCGCCCCTCTACCTCCAGTAAAAATACTCTCCCGCAAGTCCACATTGTCTTCCTCCACAAAAGAAACGACAACGACAAAAAAAACTAGTGTTGCTAAAAATAAAAGACTTAGGCTTAGACCCACGCACGAAACAGAGGCCTGAGGTTGTTCCAAAAGTTCGATCTCTTGCCTATTTCCTCATAAATGCGCTCACTACCAAGCAACGTTCACCCGCTGTGAAGCAAAATTATCAAAAAACACTAGTTTCCGTTTACGCTCGCATCAATTACCCATGAAATAACGATGTTATCAGCTCTCCAGAAGTCATTGGCGTGAAGGGAATGAAAAAAAACTTCAGAAACAGTGAATGCAACAGTTGAGAACGATTCACATTTCGTTCACGGTAGAATGTAGCGCAGATTTTATGTTTTATTAACTGTTTCACCGACCAAATTCAACGAAAATATCAGGTCCGCTCCATCATTCTACTGCTGCTTGTGTTACTTCGTGTTAAATGCAAATGCGTTTGCGTGAAATCGTCATTTTCAGGCATTTCAATTCGCTTTCGTTGTGTCATTGTCCCCCCTGCGGTCCGGGGCGTGGGGCAACTCGAGGGTATGTTTTTAAACCAACGAATAGAAAGAGAATGCTCCTCCACCGCGGGTGACCCAGTGAGGATCTTGAACACAGTGCTTGTCAGCTTGCAAGCCAGATACCCCAGTCCGATCGGACTCTGCAAGCCAGGTCACCGCTGCAAGCCAGATACCCCCCAAAATGTGCAATCCAGGGTACAGCCCTTCACTACTCAGCCCCCCAAAAAGGGGTCAGTGAATTAATAGAGCCCCCCCCCCGGAATAGAGCCCCCCTAAGTAACATCCCCTATACTGTAGTGTATTAAGGCTTGATAGTGGTGTACAGGTACATTTATGCACGTTTGTTGTTTGTTCAGAGCACATAATCCGCCTCCTATTGACGAATAGACACGAACAGTGTAGTTCCTGGGGGGGAGGGGGGTCCCCCCCTCGGGTACGCTATCTCCCCCTCGGGTGGTACACTATCCCCCTATCTCCCCCCCGGGCAGTGTTGGAGGTACTCTGGAGGGGGGGATACCTACTGTACCGCGCTCGGAGAGGGGGGGATACCTACTGTACCAGAGCCGATGGCCTGGGGGGGTTATGTACCTAGGGGGGGGTTGGGGGGGGGGGGGTTGGGGGGGGTTAGGTTTTGGGGTGAAAATTTTTTATGTGTTTATTATGTGTGGAATCGTGTGAAAACGTAGTATTTGCGCGCGTAGCGCGCGAATTTCGGGTAATTTGAGGTAAAAACCACTGATTTTGCACTAATTTCGGCCATTTTGGTCAAAAATTGGCAATTTTGGGGCAAAATCGGGGGGGACAGGGTAGTACTTGGGGGGGGGGGGGGGGGGGGGGGGCCCCTCCCCCCAAATTCATCTATCTATCGTCAACACTTTTTGATTTCATCTATCTATCGTCAACACATATGGGCAAATCTATCTATCGTCAACAAATTTTGGGAACAATCTATCTATCGTCAACACATTTCGAACCCAAAATTGACATTTTTGCCTCAAAATGGCTCAAAATCGGTATTTTTCACCATAAATAGGCAAAAATCGCGCGCTACGCGCGGATTTAGTACATCTATACACATTTTCATTAATATTTACACCTTATTATCTACTTAATGCACTATACTATACCTTGATTTTTGGCGACCCCCCCCCCCCACCATCTATCTATCGTCAACAAGTTTGGGTCGACCCCCCCCCAGATTTCGGACTTGGGTCATCTATCTATCGTCAACACATTTCGGGTCCCAATCTATCTATCGTCAACACCCTGACCAAGTACTACACTGGGGGGGGATACCTACTGTACCGGAGTGAAAATCGGGGGGGGGATACCTACTGTACCATACCAAACATCGGGGGGGATACCTACTGGACCAGGCGAGGGGGGGATACCTACTGTACTGGGGGGGGGGGCTACCCCCCCAAACCCCCCCACCTCCAACACTGCCCCCGGGTACACTATCTCCCCCAATTTTTGCCCAAAATAGGCATTTTTAGGCCTAAAATGGGCATTTTTAGGCCAAAAATGAGTGATTTTCAGGTCAATGGTCTCAAAAGTCGCCAAAATACCCTTTTTCTGAAGAATTTTTTCCAAATTGCGGGGGGCTCTATTCCGGGGGGGGCTGTAGTTAGGTTTTTTATTGGGCTTATCGCGTTGTGGACCTCTGGAATAGGCTCCCAGAGGACGTCGTCTCCGCTGCCTCAATTGCGGCCTTTAAATCTAAACTAAACTCACGTGGTCGAGACGTAGTTTCTCGCCATATTTCAACAAAATTCTCAGCCGTCGTTGACTGATCTCCTCAGTCACTGAGTTGCTGCTTTCAGGTAATCGTCAATTTCGTTATCGCCTGTTTTCATCTCGTGTCCGCCATTGATCACTGATTTTTCGTCTGTCGTTGCTGTGTTTTTGGTTGGTTTAGAATTTCTCTGGTACGTTTTGTCGTTTGTTCATTCATGATTATCATTATGTTACGTACACTCATATGTTTATTTTTCAGGTATTTTCCGGATCTCGTTGTAGGTCTTTGCGTGAGCTTGCAAATAAAATTTGAAATTTGAACAAAAAGGGGCAAAAATAGGTCAAATTTCCTACCTCAAAAAGTGACTTTCCTGGATTTGGCTCTTCCCCCCCCTTCCCCCCCTTCGGGGGTACACTATCTCCCCCTCCGAAAAAAACGGAGGGTCCGCTATCTCCCCCTCCGGACCAGGAACTACACTGGACTAGGCCTGGGCACAATACCACTTTTGACACCCAATACCAATACCCAATACCAATACCGGCCCTGTACCAATACCCAATACCCAATACCAATACCAAATTGATGACCCAATACCAATACCCAATACCAATACCGGGTGAGACCCAATACCAATACCAATACCCAATACCAGATCAATGGTGTGGCTGGGGGGGGGGGGGGGGGGGGGTCCCCCCCCCAAGGTACAGTAGGTAGGTTGCCGCCCCTCGCCTGGTACAGTAGGTAGGTTGCCGCCCCTCCCCTGGTACAGTAGGTAGGTTGCCGCCCCACCTAACTTTTCACCCAAAACATTCATTTTTGGCTTAAAATTGCATAAAATTAGCATATTTGTCTGCAAATAGGCGAAAAATCGCGCGCTGCGCGCGAAATTAGTGTTTTAGGCCACATTTTCTTCAGTATTTAGACATAAAAAATTTCGGTTTCCAGATGACCCCCCCCCAAGTGGTACGACCCCCCCCCCTAGCTCGGCTGGTACAGTAGGTAGGTTGCCGCCCCGCATTTTGGGTGGTACAGTAGGTTGCCGCCCCGCCTGGGTAGCTACACCACTGTACCAGATCAATACTATTGAAGTGCCTGGTATTGAGTTTGGTATTGGGTTGGTATTGGTATTGAGTATTGGGTATTGGGTTGGTATTGGTATTGGGTATTGGGTATTGGTCTTAGTATTGGTTTGGTATTGGGTTTTTGGTCTGGTAATGGGTTGGTATTGGGTTTGGTATTGGTTTGGTATTGGGTTTTGAGTCAAGTGTTGGGCTTGCTTGGTATTGGTTTGGTATTGGGTTTTTCTGGACTGGTATTGGGTATTGGTTTTGACCCAATACCTGGGCAAACCCAATACCAATACCCAATACCAATACCAGGCCAGCTTCAATACCAATACCCAATACCCAATACCAGAATTAGACCCAATACCAATACCAAACACTGGTATTGGTATTGGTATTGGGTGGTATTGGTATTGGGTATTGGGTATTGTGCCCACCCATACACTGGACACGAATAAATGCGATTACAAGCGAAAAAACATCCTTTCAAACCCGTTTTTAGGGGTTTTTGGGGGTATTTCTAGGAACAATTTTTCAGGTAGGGGTTGGGCATGGGCACAATACCCAATACCCAATAGCCAATACCAATACTACCCAATACCAATACCAATACCAGTGTTTGGTATTGGTATTGGGTCAAATTCTGGTATTGGGTATTGGTATTGAAGCTGGCCTGGTATTGATATTGGGTATTGGTATTGGGTTTGCCCAGGTATTGGGTCAAAACCAATACCCAGTACTAATCCAGAAAAAGCCAATACCAAACCAATACCAAACCCAATACCTGACTCAAAACCCAATACCAAACCAATACCAACCCAATACCAGACCAAAAACCCAATACCAAACCAATACTAAGACCAA
This sequence comes from Rhynchonema sp. JSB1_4, assembly GCA_030248065.1. Classification (NCBI taxonomy): domain Eukaryota; kingdom Metazoa; phylum Nematoda; class Chromadorea; order Monhysterida; family Xyalidae; genus Rhynchonema; species Rhynchonema sp. JSB1_4. The sequence continues at coordinate 27,961 of JASAMV010004970.1, forward strand.
TACCCAATACCCAATACCAATACCAACCCAATACCCAATACTCAATACCAATACCAACCCAATACCAAACCCAATACCAGGCACTTCTGTAGTATTGATCTGGTATTGGGTATTGGTATTGGTATTGGGTCTCACCCGGTATTGGTATTGGGTATTGGTATTGGGTCACCAATTTGGTATTGGTATTGGGTATTGGGTATTGGTACAGGGCCGGTATTGGTATTGGGTATTGGTATTGGCAATACCAATACCCAATACCAATACCGGCCCTGTACAGGTATTGGGTGTCAAAAGTGGTATTGTGCCCAGGCCTAGTACGGGTCAGTGAATTAATAGAGGCCCCCCGGAATAGAGCCCCCCCGGACTAGAGCCCCCCGCAGTGTAGTTCCTGGTCCGGAGGGGGAGATAGCGGACCCTCCGTTTTTTTCGGAGGGGGAGATAGTGTACCCCCGAGGGGGGGGGGAAGGGGGGGGGAAGACCCAAATTCGGGAAAAAGTCACTTTTTGAGGTAGAAAATTTGACCTATTTTTGCCCCTTTTTGGAAAAAATTCTTCATAAAAAGGGTATTTTGGCGACTTTTGAGAACATTGACCTGAAAATCACACATTTTAGGCCTAAAAATGCCAATTTTAGGCCTAAAAATGGTCATTTTAGGCAAAAATTGGGGGAGATAGTGTACCCGGAGGGGGAGATAGGGGGATAGTGTACCACCCGAGGGGGAGATAGCGTACCCGAGGGGGGGACCCCCCTCCCCCCCCCAGGAACTACACTGGCCCCCCGTAATACAGCCCCCCAAAAAGGGGTCAGTGAATAAATAGAGCCCCCCGGAATAGGGCCCCCCCTAAGTAACATCCCCTATACAGTAGTGTTCCACTATCAAGCCCGGCAGGTGTAGTAAGTTCCGATTTTTGGGTCAAATCGGTATAAAATCGCTATTTTTACTCCAAATAGGCGAAAAATCGCACGCTATGCGCGAAATTAGCGTTTTAGAGCACATTTTCATCAATATTTGGTCCTAAAAATTTTTGTTCCCCCTAGCTCGGCCGGTACAGTAGGTAGGTTGCCGCCCCACATTTTTGGAGGTACGGTAGGTTGCCGCCTCGCCTGAGTAGCTGCACCACTGCGGTCAGGTCATCTTCAGTTGGTTCCTGGGCTTTCATTTCAGGGTTTAAACAGAAACATCCAGCAGCGTCGATCCCGCAGCCGCAACGCCAGCCAGCAAACCGGTGCCAAAATGCCTCCAAAAGTCGATCCGAATGAAATAAAAATTGGTGAGCTAGCGGGTGTGAGCAGTGAGCAGAGTTCGGAACAAATTGTTTGCTCATTTTTTATTTTTTCCTATTTCGGAAAAAGAAAAACAGTTTTTTCCCTTACTCGGATACCATTTTTTGCTCAATATTTATTCTTATCAATTCTTATAAAAAAATCGGATTTAATCGGATTTAATACATCTAAGTAATTTTTTTAATATTTAAACATTATTAGCCACTTAGTGCGCTATACTGTGCGTTGATTTTTCGTTACCCCCTCCCCCCACCATCTACCTATCTATCGTCAACAAGTTTGGGTCGACCTCCCTCCAGATTTCGGATTTTTGTCATCTATCTATCGTCAACACATTTCGGGTCCCATTCTATCTATCGTCAACACCCTGACCAAGTACTACACTGGGTTCAGGCGCGGTTTTCGCTCAGTTTTTAGAACAATGATGTCAAAGTCGCCAAAATACTCTTTCTGTGGAGAATATTTGCAAAAGGGGCAAAATAGATCATATTTCTACCTAAAAAGGCTTTTTCCTGAATTTGGGTCTTCTTCCCCCTCCCCTTCCTCCAACCCTCAGGGAGGTACACTAACCGCCTCCGAAAAAAGATGGGTTGGCTTATACTTGCGTATTTTTCCGCAAAATATATTTTTGGAAAAAAACCGTTTTTTTTCCGGAAAAAAAACCGTTTTTTTCCAAATATTTTTCCAGTACTTAAGGATACCCTTGGTCGAAAAACGCCTATTTTGGAGAAAATTTCGTCGGGAAATGGCCTGAAACAGGCTAAAAATGCACTTGGAGATTAAAAAGTGCTCATTTGGAACTGTTTAGTACCGATTTACATTGGTTTTGACAACATCGTCTCGCAACCTGGGAAAATATCTCGGAAATTTTTGGAAAAAAAACCGTTTTTTTTTCCAAAAGTTCCCACTTGGAAAAATTTCCGGAAAAATAAAAACGTATTTTTCCGGGCCTCGGAAAAAAACGGTTTTTTTTCGGAAAAAAAACGTTTTTTTTCCGGCCCGCAAGTATAGGTTGGCTGTATAGTGACTAACTGAAAAAAACGTTTTTTTCCGGAGCCCGGTAATTTTCGAAAATAAATTACCCGAAAAAATTTTCGGTAGTTTATTTTTCCGAGAAAATGTGTTTTTTGGTCTGAAAATGGCGAAAAAAGTTTTTAGAGGGTTCGAACCTATGTTACAAGATTGTTTTAAAAGGTTTAAACAGCTGAGAGCAACCATTTTTCGAACCTGAAACACGCTGGCGGAATTTAACAAGCACAAATTGCCAAAAAATGTGTGTTTTTGGTTTCGGAATTCCTTAAGCACTGGTAATTTATTTGAAAAAAACGGTTTTTTATTAAAAATTTGTATAAAAAATATTAATTACCGTAATTTTAGTCACTATTGTTGGTTGGTTGGTTGGCAACAGTGTAGTTCCTGGTCCGGCGAGGCGGTTAGTGCACCGCCCGGGAGGAAGAGGGGAAGACCCAAATTCAGGAAAAACCAGTATTTGAGGTCGAAAATTTTTTTTGACCTATTGATCCACTCTAACACGCTTCAAAAGTCCAAAAGTCACTCGCTGTGGATACACCCATTTTCCATGAAATTTAGCTGGCGCGCGCGCATGCAAAATTGCAAGAATCTCGCGCGCTGTCTGCGCCTTGTCTCATTTTCTGTGCTGAGTGACTTGAAATCACCAATAGTTGAACAGCTTTTTTTTCAGGCTAACGTTCCCACTTGGCTTGGGATTAGGCTCAGGCTTAGTCCTATAACGCAGCGAACCACGTAAAGCTTGGAAATTGGAGAATTGTGGTCAATCGTGTTCCAAATTTCCGGCCGGCCCGGCCCGACTCAAAAGTCGAAAATCACGGTAGAAAACAATTTCTTCATCCTGATTGTCTGTTTTTTGTTTCAGTCTATCTTCGCTGTGTTGGTGGTGAAGTTGGGGCAACGTCGTCGCTCGCTCCAAAAGTGGGCCCGTTAGGATTGGTAAGCTGAATTGTCATTGTTGCTTCTAAGTTTTTTCAATAGAAGTTTTTTCAATAGAAGTTTTTCCAATAAATTACCAGTACTTATTAAAGCGTTCCGAAGGTAAAAACACCCATTGTTAGGCTGTCTTCGGCTTGTTTGTTGCTCCTAAGTGACACCTGTCTCTGTTTTAGGTAGGACTGAAAAAGGGTCTTTTTCACCGGTTTTACCTAACTCCAAAAATAAATAACATACCGCTACCGGTGATTTTCCTTGCGATTAAACATGAAAAATTACTGCTCCAAAGACTTTCTTTTCTGAAAATGTCTTAATGCGAAAAATGCAGTTTAAAATGCTCTATTAAAAGTTGTGTGCTTCATTTTAGTCGCCGAAGAAAATTGGTGATGACATCGCCAAAGCAACAGGAGATTGGAAAGGACTCAAAGTTAGTCTAATAAAAATTCGAAGGTTACGGGGGGCGGGATTTTGTGGCATTGTGATTATGTCCAGCCTGTCAACAATGTTGTGCCGCAGGTCACGTGCCGTCTAACAATTCAAAATCGTCAAGCCAAGATCGATGTGGTCCCGTCAGCGGCATCCCTGATCATCAAGGAGTTGAAGGAGCCGCCGCGTGATCGAAAGAAGGTCAAGCACGGTCAGTTTGGAGTTTTATTTTAAAAATTTTTTTTTGTTTTCCGTATTTATGCTGCTTGTTTCGTAATTCAGTGAAACACAACGGCAATCTGACGTTTGATACCATTCTGAAAATCGCGCGCGTCATGCGAGAACGGTCAATGGCACGCAAACTGGAGGGAACGGTGAAGGAAATTCTCGGTGGGTTTTTTCCCGTTCTTATGATCTTCAAGAAAATTAATCAATAACCACGGTGGTTTTTGTCTATTTATATTTGTAACTTCAGTTTCATTAAAATATGACACGGTCATGCAGGCACATGTCAAAGTGTGGGCTGTACGGTTGATGGTCAACATCCACATGATATCACCGTCAAGATCAACTCGGGAGAATTGCAAGTGCCAAGCGAATAGAGGCATTATGGTTGGTTGGCTTGACCTTGATCGACACGGCCCAGTTCCTGGTCCGGCACCGAAACAAACTAGTGCACCTCCCTAGGGTTTTCGAAGGGGAATTCGTGTATCTCCGGGGGTAGGGGGAACACCTAAATTCAGGAAAACATTTTTTGAGATAGTAAATTTGACCTATTTCTGTCCGGGTGGAATTAGTTTACCCGAGGGGGGCGCCTTCCCTCAGGAACTGCACTGATACGGCCTTTTGTGTGTATTTTCATTTCGTTTTGGAAATATCCTGTTGGCGACATTCGCGAATAGTAGCTGCACAGTTAGACTTGGCGAAACATTTGCACAGCAAACAAAACAGTGGACAGTCTTCTTGATTTTTCCAAAACCATGTTTGTGTTTCGCTTTTCAGATCTTGCCCATGCCATGCCACAACGATCATCTGCACGAAATATATTCCGAACGCTTCGCTTACTTCACTTAGCCACTACCCATTACCTATCCATTCCGAAATATACAGGAATTATAAGAAGGTTGTTTTGCCGGAAAGTTGTATACTGATTGTGGTCTATCATTTTGGGCTGTTTTTCACGTGTGATTTGATTTTTAGTGTTGTTTCAGAAAACTTATTCCATTCCACTGTCTTTTCGAAAGAGTTACCTAGGTTGTTTTTCAAAATTGTTGTTGAAACCTGGTTTTGTTGCCGTTATACACATTCTATGTCTCTGTTTTCTACGTGCCTATAAGTCGAAGAATATGTCGCGTTTCGCGGCAGTTAGGTCGTCGTGGTAAAGGCAAGGTTTTGCCTTGTTCTCCATAGATTTACACAATTTTGTGACGCAAAAGTGCTCCTTTTCGTCATTTGACTCGAAAATTATCTTTTCGTTGCGTTGGGTCAGATCATATTCTAATCGAGTGTTGATTGTTGTGTTTGAGAATAAAATGTTGACAGTTTTCTTCGTACTTTTCTATTTACGGAATTTACGAGCGTTTTTGCGCATGAAACATGTTCTTACCTGTTGTGTCATTTCTTCTTTTTTTGTAAAAATGTCCTTTCCGGCTGATATTTCAGCGGATCAGGGGGCAACGTTATTTTATTGTGTGTCTGACCCTGATTCTTACAGGATCGTTGCCCAAAAATGTCCAGCTCTTCCCTTTCAACTTTACGTCTGACTTCCTTGGCCGAATATTTCTTCATAATTCACCCTGAATCCGGCAGGAAAGAGGGTGAAGAACATAAAAAGTTGCTCTATTATTACCCGAAAGAGACGACGAGGGACAGGCAATTGCAGAATATTGGATTTGCCGAGGCGGTCATCAACTTTAGGTTGGATGCACTTTCTGTACTTTTGGTGTATGTCGAGGTTCGCTTGCATTTTCCACTTCAAACTTGATGTGATGCTCCCTTGGCCATGACACGCTTCAGTGAACTGATATTGTTCCTGACTCGGGATTCCGATTGGTTATCGGAAATGGTCCACTTGAACAGAGCTGGTATTTTGCGTTGCGTAATGAATGGTCACAACAAATAAGTCGCCTGATAACAAAAAGCCTGCGAGAATTCATGATTTATTCTGTTCAGTGCATCATTTGTCAACGACCACGGCGCTGCCAGCGAAGTGCAAAGAGAAAATACGCAGGATCAGCAAGCGGTGAGAGGGCTTCCAGAAAGTGGCGAAAAAATTATATTTAACTGCGTGGATGTGTAATTAGTATTGTCTTGGAAGTGATTGGCAATTAATTCAGTTTTGTGGCTTATCCGGTTTGTGAGTTTAGTGGCACCGTTTGGCCTTGTAAACCCTTTATGATGTCAAAGAAATATTTCCGTCATCAAATGTGCTCTGTTGGTGTTGTGAACTGAACGTCGGCAAGAGCCACCTCCACCCAACTAGTCTAATGTGCCCTGGTATAAATATTTGCAGGCCTCTACATCCCTGGACGGACCTCGTTCCCCCTCGCTACCTCCCGCCATCAATTCACCCACTCACGAACCGTATGTCCATGTCAGCACTGAACAACAAATGCACGTATATTGCACATTTGAAGGTGGGCAAAGTAATGATCGTATAAAATGTTGTATAATCGTGAAATTGTCCAATTGCGTTGCAGACCAATTCATAATGGGCACATCCCTTCGTCGTGATCTCGCAGCCAACGAGAACTACGTGCTGCACGCACCGGCCGTGTATGCGGTGTTGTTGTGCGCGTACAAAATGTTCACACTGTTTTTCGGTGCGTTGGGATTGGACATTTCGACTGTTTTCATTAAAGCTTCACGTCAGGCGTGCAATAACAAGGACAAATGATTTTTTCACTTGCAGGCTCAATGAAAGCGATCTTTGGCAGTGGTTGCAACGATTCTGCTGATACTGAGAACGCATCGACACCCTCAGGTTACAATGAATCAGTTTGCAATTTTGTCTTGTGATGCGATTTTAATTTTGGTTGAAGCTGACATTACGCGGGAGTGGGAGCAATGGCCATGAATTCCTTTCTATACACTGCATGCAACATAAGCAGCTGTAGCTCGGCCATAGTTGTATTTTGTGTGGGGCAGTGAAGCTCACATCTCATGTCCGGCACACGGCTGTTGGATCTGTGAAATTTTCTGTTGCTTGTTGGAAACAGTGGTGTCGTTGGGGGGGGGGGGGGTTACCTCCCTGGTATGGGGTATGGGAAATCGGCCGTGGGTATAGCGTACGGGAAATTTTTCACTTTTGGAACAAGCACCCCTAAGAAATGACTTTTTGACCCCGAGAAGTACCAAAATTGACCATTTTTCATTCAAAAATGTCAAAAGTCGCTTGCTGCCGCAAAAAACTCTGTTCTAAGCACTTTTTAGACAGTTTTTTGGCACTTTTAGAAGATTTTTGGGGTCATTTTTTCAAAACCCCCACCCTCGGGTATGGGAAATTTTTGAGTTTTTGGAGAAACCCCCCCCCTGGTATGGGAAATTTTTGATTTTTGGGGGTATGTATGGGAAATTTCCCGAAAATTGGGCTGGGTATGGGAAAATTTTTCGATTTCTCAACGACACCACTGGTTGGAAATGTTGAATTGATCTCTGCAATAAAAGATCTTGTTTCATCACAAGTGTTGATCCTGTTTCAGGTCACGCCCGTTTGGTTGAGCGTTTCGAATATTTCTTCCCGCGTTACCTGAGCAGTCTCAAACTGCACTCGATGCCGTTGATTGATGTCTACTCCGGCATTCAATATATGCAAATGGATTCCACTAATTTTCTCAAAGTTTGTTTTTGTACCAATCTATTTGCTGTCTTGAAGTTTTTTGAAGAATGCATCCGATCCGGGAAACGCCAGCGATGCGCACATTTTCTTTTATATGGTCCTCGTGAAACCAGTATTGTCGTTAAAAAATCGGAAACTTTCCATACCCAACTCAAATAGCGGAAAACTTCCACCAGCGACGAATTTTCGGGGGTCCTTTTTTCAAAATTTAAAGGTGTTTTTAGCAACTCTGTGGGTGTGTGGGTTTTCAAAACTGTGGGGGTGTGAGTGCTGGTGCGTGGGACGTCCCAGATTCCGGTCCCGGTAATGACGTCAGAGAAGTTGAGCGTCAAATATTAAAACTGTAAACCAAAATGAGAGACCCGTTTTCCCTCTCAGGTTCAGGGTATCGTAGCTCGAATCAACGAAGCATTTCCGCAAATATCGCACGTGCTTGTGCTTTATCAGGTTTGTATGATATTCTTTTTCTCGTTTTTTTCATTATTCTGCTGGCACACGTGCTGCACTCATTGTTGTTTGGTCCTTTGTGGATACTGAGCAGCGATCATTCAGGTTTTTCTTGATTTATTTAGTGCGGACAAAGCGAATCTCAAGGCCCAGCGCTGTCAACTTTTTGCAGGACCAACTGCTGTGGTACACTGTGTCGCGTCTCGACCTACCGATTCTGTACCGTTATCTGACGCATAATCTGTTGCCCATGCAATTGAGGGCTGAACTGCAACCGGAACGACGGTTGGTTATTTTATTTGCGTTTATGTTGTGGGGCAGAGTATCTAGGTAGGTAATGGTTTGCTTTCATAACAGCTACATACATACTGTTGTGAACGATTGTCATGACACTTCGCTAATCGCTTCCTTAGTCTGTCTCGCCTCTCGGTTGACACATCAGTGTTTTGTCGTGGAGAGTTTAGCTAAGAATCAGTCGAATTGTCCAATTTTATTTGTCATAATATTTAAGAAAACAATAAATATTTTATCGTAGATCGTCAACATCTGCGCATTCTGGCAAATTCGTCACTGGACCAGCTGGGCTGGACTCTGTACATGACACAGGTACAGAATAATAGAGGATTTTATTATTTTTTGCAGATATTCATTTCTTTTCTCGAGAACGTTTTATTGCGTCGTTTATCTGGTTATTTCAGGCAAACTACCGATTGTCTATTTACACGAAACTGATCAGATCGGTTTGGGACACGGACTTCCACATGCGACCATTTCGTCGGCCGAGATTCCATTTGATGAAATTGATATTGGTTGGTTTGGGCGTTTCGTTGTTTTTTTTATTTCTCGCCGTGTGATAGTCCGTTAGTTAGTTTGTTTATTGCGTCGGCACCAACTCAATAATACAAATAAGAAGATTAAGTGAAAGAAGCATAATTACAAGACCGGGTGTGGAGTTTACGGACATGAAAATAAATACAAAACAGGGTGTGCAAGTTACGGGAATGAAAAATAAATACAAAACCAGGACAGGAAAGGGTGATAGTCCGTCATCCTACACTTTATTCAACGACGTTCTTTTGTCCGTTACCCGTAAGCTAATAATACGCGCAGATTGTGTGGGTGTTTAGAAATACGTTGCATTTTTCGCAGTGTTTGTCTATTGACCTGATTTTAAGTGCAGGCTTAAAAGCTTAAAAATAAGCGACCACTCGTTTATGAGAACCCAAGCTAAAGCCAAAAATAAGTCGGGAGTTGCAAAAAAGACAAATGTACTCAATTTAATACATACGAGCATTAATTTTTCTTCCACTCGTTTTTTATGCTTGACAGCAAAGACATATCAGTAAGCTTTTTCGCCAAACCTTTGGTTCGTGCTCGGTACTCTTGGTGACGAAGTTTGTTTAGACAAGCCAAGCTACATCAATATGCTTTGTGGCAAAATATGAAAAAGTTTGCTCGCGCACTACAGTACTCCATGCATTCACACAGGTGCCAAGCAACCCCCACTGCGTGAACACAACCTGATTGTGTACCGGGCAGCCAACGCCACGGTCGCACTGTTGGTGCCTGTCAGTGTGGACAAGACTGAACTGAAGTTGGACTTCTTTCGTGCGCTGGATGCAATGCTCGGACAACAATTGACTGCGGTTGGTTGGGGTTGGCTGGCTGCTACCGTTACTCTGGGGGCGCAACAAATTTCGTTTTTGTTTCAACGAGCGATCGTGTGATCTTCGTGGATGGTAATTTTTTCGGTATGTGTGATTTGACCAACATTGGATGAGATGTTCGTTTGGTGTTTGACAGCGAATTTGGAATTAAAATGAGAACATGTTGTCTAGCAGCTTTAACAACGGCGGCCTTTGCGACCTTTTGAACTTTTATTCGTTGTTGTTCTCAGATATCAACCATGCTAGCTGACCAATACGCCAAACAGTCAGATGGCAGTACAACTAGCAGCAGCTCGACCAACACAACCACAGGTATCACGTTGTTATTTTTGTCAGTGTGAACGGCTGTAGTTTCAAGTTTTTGTTATTTCAGTTGTTTTTTCACACACACATAATTCAATCTGAAAATATTTCAGCGACTGATGATAAAAATTTGAGTTTCGGCCGGAAAATAGGAGACAAATTGTGTGAGATTTCCGGTAAATTGTCGTAAAGAAAACGCTGAGCTGATGCAGTGTAGTCCAGCCACGAACTCATGAGACGACTTGTTTTGAAGTTGACTTGAACTGATCCAGCAATGTTCCGGTTCCACGTATTTCGGAAATGAAAGAAAGAGAAACGCATGTATTTTATAAAAACACGCTCTCCACCTCGGTGCGTAAATTCCCTTTTGACTCCCAAAACATTTGTGTGTTGAACGACGTTGCTGTTCGCGTAAGCACGCAACAAATTGAGATCAGCCAGCTGGAACTTGTCGTCATCTCTCTCTGCCCAATCTCTTTCTTTTGTTTGCGAAAACCCGTGAACCGGCGC
>JASAMV010004972.1:0-46903 GCA_030248065.1 Rhynchonema sp. JSB1_4
ATTCTTGTCACACAAGATTTGTAGGAAAAATATTGGGCACACGCGGTGCCTCGATAATAAATTCGCAGCAGAAACACGTGCAAAAAATTAGAATTCTTTGTGCGCGCACAAATTGACTAAATTTTAAAAAAGTAACAAGAATATCCCATACTTTGAGCTTGGCGCCATCCAACTGCAGAAATTTCACACCATCGACTTTGTTGACCGTAAATTCAGGCGTGTATTTGTCGAGACCCAGCGCCGACACAAAGCCACAAACATCACCAGTGCTCCAGTGCAGCACGTCGAGCGCCTGTGTGTGTGCAAGTGGAGGATGAACAACAATAGGAAGTTTTCTCTTTCATTTGATTGAAATTTGAAAAATAAGAGAAAATAAAATTGAACTTACATTTACAACGTCGGCGTCGCGCGAATGCTCGGCGTCTTCTGAAAGTGGAAAATGACATTTTCAATTTTGATAAACAAAGAAGTTCACTAAATTATGGTCCCTTTCATGATTGAGTCGACACTGAGTGTTCATTGCTTGAATATGGGACTCAAATATCGCCGAATGTCATGTACAGCCCAAGCATCTGATAGACAGTGTCATCACGGCAGCAGCACAGCAATTACAAACGCAGACCGCCTTTCAGTAACATGCCATTCAACAAAGCAAACACACTATCCAGAAAAAAAACAATCCCCAAGCTTGGCCATTCTAAGCTATTAAGTGTGGTACAGGCGAGCCAACGCATCGCCTGAAGCTTCGGGCCTAATGGAGCCCTAGCTTTTAGGCCCCAAATCTGAGCCTAACTCACTGGATGCGCGTCGCCAGGGGATGGGGGAGGCGTTACAATCGTCGCGGGGTCGGTGGTGACAGAGTAGCGAAAACTCGACTGTTGTTGTTGTTGTTCTTTTGAGTCACCCTGTGGCTGCGTCTGTGTTAGATCACCAATCACGATGGGCGTATGACGATGGCGGGCTGCACTGATTGGTGGTGTGTTGTAGCGCGCATTGACACGTACTTAACTCAGTCCCCTAGTCGGTGGCCGCCGTTGATTGGCTGCTACCACCGTCTGCAAGCACGAACAAAAACAATAACGAAGCCATACGCTGGTTGTGCGTTAGATGTATTCCACTATTGGATGTTAGGTGGGAGCTGACGTACAAGTAGTGATATGCTTTATTTTGTGAAGCGATGTGTACTGTATATGTCAAAGTTGTACCAGAAAGAGAGCATATCAATCCAATAGGCACTCTCTTCGTCGGCGCTCGCGCATGAATTATTTGCGGTTGGCACCGCTTCGTAATAGAGTGATTTGAAAGCAAAGATAGGAAGATAGATTGATGGACGAAAATATCAAATATCAAAGCACAGAGCACTTGCGGATAATGTTCTACGGCCGGGCGGGTCTTTGGCACGTTACGGGCAGGCAAAATGCAAATTTTCGGAAGGGCAAGGATAGCCTGATTCATAAAGGCGATACTAGGTGGGTGCGCGTGCGTAGCAGCAACTCTGCAGCGGCAGCAGTTTGGAAATCAACCCCAATGATTGGGACGCAATTACTGCCAAGTTGATGTTCATGCGCCAACCGGAATGAGGCAGATTCCTCGTCTGTTCATAGGTGTGATGACACACAACCATCACTTCCGTGTCACCGCGTTTCGACGGCAGCTGACGCGCGCTCATGATCTGAAACTATGCTCGCGTAAAGTGTTGTTCTTTATTTTTCGTTGAAAAAAACGTTTTTTCAAAAAAAACGTTTTTTCAAAAAATGTTTTTTTAGCACTTTGGTTTTTACGGTCAAAAAGTGAAGTGTTTCGGCAGAAAATGTGAGCATAAAGGGCTTCATAGGAACAAGATACTCCAAACATTCGACCAAAATTTGATGCGAACCAAAAATTCATCCGTTTTGTGTTACAGTTTTGCAGGAAAAGTAAAATAAAAAACCGATAACGAATCACCTTGAAAAATAAACAGAAACGTATTCGGGTTTCGGAAAAAATAGATGAGTTTCCGTTTTCTGCGAAAAACCGTTTTTTTGTTCATCTGGAACGGTAAGGTAAAACCGGCTGAGACTGGGACTTTGTGTGAATGAACGGAATGAAAGAGAAAATGCCAACCTGGCTCTGTTTGACTGCTTCGGCTTTGGACTTGGCCGCAGTGCTGTCGAGAACATCCGTCTCCGGCACTGATGATGATGATGTTTCATCGCCGACACGGATTTGCGTCGTGTAACTGAGAATGTCATAAATAATATTGTATTTTATATATTGTTGCTATATTCAGTTGAGGCATATAGTATGAAACATATATGTGGTCGTATTGAATATCAAACAAGGCACTGAACGTTTCACACTATTAGTGGAACACGAAACATTCTGTTGGACCCACGCGGAATTGTTGTATTTGCCACAGACGAATGAGAAATCCTTCTATGAATGTGCAGACAAAGACATGATTGGGAATGACACACGATTTTCGGTCACCTGATACAAGAATACGCACTCATATGGTATTAAATGGGGTACCAAACCGTTGGTCAATAAAACGTTCACAATATGGAGGATCACACATGAACAGGGCATACACAGATTGTATATCAATACCTACCGTCCACCGTCATGATCATAGAACAATGAAAAAAACATACGGAAATCCAGACAAACACGCAATCCCACCTGCTATTATTGGTATTATTCGGATCGATGCGTCTACTGGCCGGCTGGTACGCCTGCGCCGGTGAGATGTCCTGCACGACTGCTGCCTGGCCGGCTGATGTTTCATTGATCGCTACGGTCGCTGCACTTGATGTGGAGGGCAGTGAGGTTGAATGGTGCAACTGGATAGAACGAAGACTGGTTGGTGAAAATCGCCATTTAAATTAGTGCAACTAAAAGGTTGCCATTTTAAACTCAAACAAAGAAAGCAGCCATCATTACCACGTCCAGATGCTAAAACTCAACTCTGGTTCAAATCTCACGGCAGCACAATACAAGCTCGTGCATTTTGTAATTTAGCACTACGTTCGCACTAACGATAACCTGATCTGTGATATGTTCATTTTTTTATCTTCACTTTTTAATGTCATTTCCAATCGGCGCACTCCACTCACCGCATGACCATCGTCCCCCTCTGTGCAATGGTGGGCATTGGCGGTCGGCCACCATTGGCACCAACGGTGATACTATTCCTTTGTCTCGCCTCATCCCGCGCCTCCACTATGCTCGCGCGACGTTGGTGCGCCTCGTTTCAGGGCACGCTCAAGGGCGATTACCTGCGTGCGATAGAGGGAGGTACATATAGTTTGCTTGGGAGATGGTGCATAAGAAACTGGTCTGTTGTTTGTGCGTATCATGTGACACGAACTTTCCAGGATGTGCCCAAACAGATGGGGGCTACACTGCAGCGGGCATTATTGAACTTGATTATTAGTGTGACTTCACTCCAGGTTCTATAAATGTCAAGAAATACCTTCATTGTATCACTTATTCATTTCGTGTTTACAGATTTCTTGAGACGGATTGACAAACAAGCAAAACCTTCAACAGGTCCCAAACACCATTCGTGAAACATTTCCCTGTGCCTGACACGGTTTTGTCGAAAAACTGCGCTTGTTTGTCCCCGAAATACAAGATTCTTGCGCTGGCAAACAATTACCTTCAAATAAAGAACTGTCGATTTGCCAATTTTTCACATCAAACCAACCTCTTTCGTTTTCAGTTACTGCTTCATGCAACAGCGAGTACTGTTCGATCCTTCTCTTGATGTAAAGTGGCTGTCGAAAATGCGCCTCTTCTCGCTCAAGCATACTGTGAACTCACTGGAAGCAAAACCATTTATTTATTAACGATTACAAGAAACAAAATACGAATAATGAACTACGTTCTCACCGGTCTTCATAATTCTTTGATAATCTCGGTTTTGCATGTGTATATTCTCTAACTCCAAATCCCGGTACTGATGCTGCGAGTCACCCAACATATCATCGAGTCTGTTAAGATCGGTGTGTGCGTATTGTTCAGTTCCTTCTGAAGGGTGGTAGATTTTGGGCGACAATTTCCCTCTCTTCCACCTGCGAAATCAATCTAATTAGATAAATAAAGAGCGTGAAAAACATAAACATCATCATAACCATACCTACCCTGACAGGTCCTTCTGGTTCTTTTGGGAGCATACCTTCTTGCGCTGCACTGATTCCACGTGAAGCGCATTGGGCGTGCACTGGCACAGAAGCCAGGTGACAGATAGTAGCCAATGCAAGCATCATGTGCCAATTTTAAACGGATCAGGCAATGTGTTCTGAAAAGTTTCTCCCAAAAGAATTGTTAGCGTATACTTGCTGTATGTGAAAGAAAAATTATCTGACCAAAAACACACAAATTATCGTGGCTCACTGGTCAGTGTGACGGCTGATGTTACACCTCGAGAATGACCAGTGGCCGAAAATGAAGAACAAACAATTATAGTTTGGTGATAGCACAAACATTACTCTGAATAAATATTAAAAACCAAGAATTGTCCCCCACAACCCACCGAATATGACACGGAACTGTGATGACTGATGCCCGAGCGCCGTGAGCTGGCAGGCGAACTATCAGCACTGCCGTTCGTGCCTGTTGTGCCGTTGAGGGTGGGCAAACCTGCAAATATTGATATGTATTTTTTATGGATAAATAAAATGAGGAAAAAACAACAACAAAAAATGCCATACACAGCCTGCGATAACGAGAAAAAATGTCGAGCTTCAGTTCTGATCGGCACCGTATGTTGTATGCTTTGCACTGGCCTTCTGTTTTGTGAAACCACACAGAATATTTGTGAACGATATTTCGGTCCCGACGAATCTGGCATTATCCTCCTAGTTGGTCACCCACCACCCTATACAGTGAATTTGTCCTGACCGAAAATGCCCCGCGTCCCGATCAGGTCACTATAACGAGGCCAGACTGTATACATCATCACATACCATTGACTGAATTGAGCAACTGCGGCGCGACGTAGGTGGCGTGCACGCTGTTGTGCGCGACGGGCAGCACAGCCGTGACGGACTGATGATGCTGCTGGCTGGTCAACCCGGGCGCATCGGTGTGCGGCACTGTGCTCTGCGTGTTGCACATGTACTGCACGCTGTAGTTGGCAGCGCACGCACCTGTAATGAACACAGCTGGTGAGATGTGTAGCTGTAAAAATGCATTTCATCGCACTGATGATGACCGGGGCACCGCTTGGTCACCGGGACATCGGAAAGCTTTCGACCGGTTTCCATACTGGCAATTTTCACATTTTTGCGCAAGTTTGATGCGCATTGGTTTTCGGGCACAAAACAACCAAATACGAACCAGTAGATGAAGTGGGCATGGGTCGCGCCATCGACGTGGTTGGCGGCAGACCGCTCGAATTGTGGAAAGCCTGCAACAAAACACGGAATGCGAAATAGGTTTGGTCAGGTTTGTACCCAGTGCTTTGGGAGCGAATGTTTGCCCACTGGTTGTGCTGGGCGTCTGATGTTTCACGAAAGAATGACTAGGCATTGATTCTTTCTCAATGCTCATGTCAATGCTCCTCTGACCACAACAAAACGAAAGGCACCTGTTCAAAAAAGCCTCAACCGTGTGCACGGCACTGTTACGCACAAAACGCTTGCAGTTATTATACTGTCTGCCTGTGTAACCATGTTCATTACCCGGAGCTCAAATAACCATGATATCATCACCATAGTGTTTCAAAAAAATTCTGCAACTGTCCTACTTTGACAATTACAAACCCGTCACCACAACACTGAGCGAGAAATGGCGGTGCACACAACAAACTGATGGTGGCGTTGGTCACAACGTGGAAACAGTCATGATAGGTGGATAATTCTGACACGAGATAAGACGGTGACAAGTGCGGTTCAGAATTTCTCCACCACCTAGGAACTTACGTCATCTTCATCATGATTATCACCCGTATTTTCCAACTTGTCGTGTGTTGCGCTTGTCTCTTTTTCGCTTGAAACATCATTTTCATTATCGTTATTGCTGTTAGTCGAATACTCCACGCACGCAATCGTCTCGTTTTGCTCCGTCGTGTTCGCAGCTGATGTTTCACCAACAGTACTTATGTCACTCGTCAGTGTAACATCACCGGGGTGCACATGGTCTTCATCAGATGGTGGTGGTGTACCAGCGCCCGCCTGCATGGACCAACATAAAGTGTACGACACAAACACTTCACGTTACGGGGTGAAACGGAATAACATAAATAAAAAACGCACACAATTACACCACAATAAATAGCAGTGAGTGACAGAACACAAAACGAAATTGAAACATCAAAACCACGAAACACGGTGCGTGCGTTCACACGATTTTCGGTGCATTTCTCAATTTCAGTGTCCAAAAAAACAATCACAAAGCAGCCAACCTTCCTGAGTTGCTGCATCAGATCATCAATGTTACTATTCTGGCTGGTGGGCACTACACCAGTCGGTGACCCGGCCCTCGGTGTGGGCACATCGTCATCATCATCGGTCGTGGCTGATGCGGAGGTGTTGCCCCCGGATGACACGTTGGTGGAATGGGGCTGGTACGGCTGCAAATGGGTGAGGTGCTGTGTGATACGACAATAGCACACACTGATAGGGTGCATGTCGGAAAGAAGTGGGCTGAGGTCAAAGAGTGCATGTTTTATACCACACAAAAACGCGTCTGTGAAACATCAGCCAGATGGTCATAAGTGCTCTGCCTGTCCAGTGCACATGCATGTGACCAGCTGATTGATGTTTCATGAAGATATACGCCTGCATCATATAGAAAACGCACTGTAACCAATTTGTGCCCAAGTGCATGCCGCCACAGTTGTGCGAGTGTGCCCAGTGCGTTTGAGTCAACACGACACAGTGCGCACGGTTTGTTTGGCCATTTCACCATTTCGATGGACAAAAGTGCCGAGCGAAAAAGGAAAATAATTTCAATAAACCAGTCCGACCTGCTGCTGCGCCTGTCTGAGTCGATCCTGTTCCAATGACTGTCGGATCAACATTGCAATCTCGCTGCTCTCAATGTCTTTCTCGCGACCGATTTTGAATCTGTAACAGAATGGAATCCAGATTTTGCGAAACTTGAAGAGATATGATGGCTTCAACTGCATTTTG
This sequence comes from Rhynchonema sp. JSB1_4, assembly GCA_030248065.1. Classification (NCBI taxonomy): domain Eukaryota; kingdom Metazoa; phylum Nematoda; class Chromadorea; order Monhysterida; family Xyalidae; genus Rhynchonema; species Rhynchonema sp. JSB1_4. Next base: position 7,119 of record JASAMV010004972.1, read on the forward strand.
CAAGGCAGCTGAGCTGCCAGAAAAAATGTTTCGGACATTCCATTAGTGTGCGGGCGTAATCGAAAACTGTGTTGACTAGCGATTGAAAAAGGAGCAAACAATAAAAAAATGCTTAGCATTTGGCAGATAATCAGACGCGCTTCACTGACGCAGACACTGCAATGGGTAAATGAATGCCGCAGAAGAAACTCGAAACCCACGAAAAAACACAACATACAAAAGTAAACTTTCCCAATGCCACTTAATGCAATAATACGCCACCCAGCCCCTTCTCCCCCACCGACCTAACAGTGCCCTGAGTGTTGCGCAACACGCCAGCAGCGAATGCCTGACTCACACCAACTAGACTCACACCATCGACTTCGATGATCTGATCGCACGTTTGAATACGACCGTCGCGGTGCACCTGAAACGATGTGCGAATGTTTGTGCAGTATTTGTGCAATATTTCGCTTGGCATTCTCATTTTCGTTCGCGAAAACTTCCGGAACTGAAAGAATGCCACACAAAATCAAACAAAAATCTGAACTCACCGCGCCACCGGCAGTGATGCTTTTGACGAAAATGCCCAACTTTTCCAGTCCCGTGTCCGCGCCAACACCCATGCCGATAATGCTGAAGCCGAGACCTTCCGAGCCTGGAATTTATAAAATCGGTGGGGACATGGCACGAGATTTATTATCTTGTTTGGGTTTCTGTGAAGTCAATGTGACGCGTGTATGGTGCACTGGATGGGATTGGGAAGCCACCTTCGCAACAGTTCCATCATTTTGAAGCAAGTCAAAAATTAAAATGTTCACAACACAATATTACGTTTCTCGATAGACAAGAAGGAAGAGCCACAAGAAATCGGCAAAATCGCACGGAAAAAGAAAAAATCGAACCCCAATTCTAAACAAACAGTCAGGTTTCTGCTGATGTTTCACCCAAGAATGACAATTGACAAGATGTGATAATCAGTAATCTCGAACTGTTTAGCCACCAAAAATGCGTAACATAAGAAAAGCAACAAAAATAAAATAACAAAATTATTCAATGTAAGTAAGCGCACTCACGCAACCCACCCACCTTTATTCAGCTGCACGTCAAACACATTCATTCGTTCAATCCGCCTTTCCAGCTCGTATTCAGCTGACGATGACACGGGGTCGATGTCTTCGTTACGTCGATCGTATTCGTTGACGCTGTGCGTGCTGTAGATCTGCAATTGATTGGTTGAAAATGAGAAAATTATTATTTGAATTTGTTTGAATTTTTCGTTCATCATGGTGGCTACAAAAGAAAACCAGTTCTCATGATGAATGATCGCCTAGTCATCCGCGCGTGAAACATCAGCGAAAGTGCGAACGGTGACCTACATGTGGGCCCCCCCTGTTTATGGGTCCGACCGGCCGCGTGCAAAAAAACATCAGCGAAAGTGCGTAACGTGTCGACCGTCGATAACATGAGTTAAAATCGAGTAGATCACTGCTTAATCAACGTAACCGCCAGCCACTGCTAAACGCGTTTATCGCATCGTGGAGGACTTTATTCACACACACACATATGGAAGGTTCAGCGTGTTCGGCAAACCATTTGACAGTCATTAACGTGTACGAATCACTGTCTCAAAGCAAATGTACTTCAAGTCATTTACCAGTGAAACATGAAAGAATTTCATTCACCGAAGTTGGAACCAAAAAATGAAAACTTTAGCCAAGGCGTACAGCGACGCCACCGGCACTTTTTCCTTGTTGATTATAATGTGGTTTGCATTGTGCCAAGTTCGTATAAAAACAACGAGCTGGGTTTGGTTCCGCATTCACTCCAAAGCACCCCTCCCCCATCATCCCAACCTTCATGGGCTCGGTGCTGAATCTGACCCTGACCGCTCGGTGTGTCGGGAATCGTGTGTCAGCCGACAGCGTCCTATCGCCGTGCATCGACTCATTGTCCGTGTCTGTGTCGACATTTGCACTCAGACCCGGCACTGACACCATAAAATGACCGTCGGGGAACACTTGGATGTCCAGGGTGTCGGTGGGAAGCGACTGTAATTGGAACAAGCACCTAAAATTTCAGAATTGCACCTAAAACTTGGAGGTTAGGTGCAACTTGCACCTATATGTCTCACATGTTGTTCACAAACAAAGTTCTAGGTGCAAGTTGCGCCTAAAATTTGACATATTAGGTGCAAGTTGTACCCAGTGAATTTAAAAAAAACCATGAATTCGAATGTTTCGTACTGCGTTTCATAAATCGCAGACTTATTTGCCGTTTCTAAATTGTACAACCCCGAAACATGGGTTTTACCAAAGAGCATCGTAAAAAACGTTGAATGCATCACATTGCTTGTTTATTGACAGCTTCTTGTGGTACGGCTTGCGTGCCGCATTGTACGAAAGACTGAGAATTTATGAACAAATATGAGTCGCTGCAATCGCCCATCGAGCCTCAAAATAATTACTGTAACTTTTTTACGAAGCTGATCAACCGATATATTGTCAGGAATAATTTCCGCGAAGTTCGTTGTCTCCGAAACGCTGCCTCTGCACACCAGAATGAGCATCTTGATGTGAAAATCATCGACAACAATGTGTCTCGTCTGTCGTCCACCACCATTCGCCTTCAGAAAACATCCCAAAAACTTTCACATCTACCAACGAACGACCCATGTCGTGGACATCCAATGATATCTTACCATGCAATGGATTACCACTGTCTGTCACTCGGTGATTTATGGGCAATGGAAGTGTTTTAGTGATTATTGGCAAACAGACGCAAGAAGGATCAGCACTGTTGCCACTTTTCACATCCAGGTTCTCATTCTTGCGTGAAACATCAACGTTTCGGGGAACCAACCCTGTTCGCGATATGCATGTCGTTCTACATGGATGCCCGTAAAACATCTGTGATGCCTGTGTGAAAAGAGTATCCAAAAGTTTCAAACAGTAACACCGGTTTGAGAGCGTACCCCATCCGGTGTTGCACACGAGCGACCATCCAACGATATCGTATCGTGCGACACGCTCGAGCACATCGACCAACGTTTCTGTCCGTCCACATCTGCGGGCACGACACGCGATGAGGAGAGGGGACGCGGTTGGGAAGACACTGACGTGCCGCCACTGGAATGGGCGTGGGCAAGGTCACATGATGTTTTTTGATGTATTTATGATAATTTTTTCAGTTTTCTAAGGATGCGGAAAAGCAGTCACATTAATGACACACCCACGCTATCGTCCTAGTCATTCTGCCGTGAAACATCAGCACAAGGATCGCACTGGTTTTGCTCGTCGCAACATAACTTGCAGGAAATGTCTCTAACGATAAAGAAATAAAAAAAAGCCTTGCCAAGACTTCAGACAAAGAAGCGCGTAACACGCACGAGCTAAGTGTCGAATAGTTCGTTTTGGGCAGCGGCAGAAACTTGGCACAACACGGACATCCACCGGCATAATTAGAATTGGGCAATTCAGATTTGCCCATTATATTTTTGCGAAATTTCCGTGCATTTTTGCGAAAACTACAGCCAAATCGGCCGAGAAAGAACCTTCGGCCCGAATTACTCCTTTGTTCCTCGGAAGGCAGGAAAAGAGGGGCGCGTAGGCCGAAATCATGTGTGAAAGTTGCGAGAACGTACGGGAAAGAGGCCATTATTTTGTTTAATTTGATTATCAAACAGTTCTTTTGAAGCTATTCCTTTCTTTGAACTTTGAACGAGACAGCTTTGAAAACTCTGACCAAGAGACTCCGTGGAAAAGAAACATTCAAGAAAGAATGTCAGAATGTACCAATCACACAACTGTCATGAAAGCATCATCGCCGAAACATCAAAAAACTTTGTGAAATCTTGACATCTGACAGCTTGCACATCAATGAACTGCAGCAAGAAGGATCAAAACGTTTCTCTAACCTCAAAAATGCAATCACACAAATCTATGGGACAAAAAATTTTGCGGAACCGCAGGTACGCGGATGTCAGCGTGACGAAACAAAAGAATGCGGAAAGAGATTTTGATTGACATTTAGGGGTGATGGGAAAGATGTGATGCACGTGACAAGACAACTAAGAGGTAGCGTACGTGATACATTCAAGAGAATCTGACTGACATTTTGAAACTTGCACAGCAGCTTTTGGGTAACGGTAATATGGTACTCAATAAAACCAATTCCACTATTGCGGTACACAAAGCTGCAGTGCAAAAAAAACCAACTACGGGTGCAATGTTACCATCATGGGGCAGGTAATGCATAGAACACCAGCTCTGGGTGGAAATTTGGTTTCAAGTCCGTTCTGGTTCGGTACTGCAGTTACAGGACCGTTTGCATTGAGTGGATCACGCATATTTATTGACGAAAATTTATTTCCACCACGCGCTGGTCGAAACTATTGTTGTCATCAGTACGTCTCGAAGTCGAAACGCGTTCAGTGCAAAAGGTCACGTGACCATACCGAACCGGTTACGAAGTTTGATTTCTGGCCAGAGATCCAAACAGCATGATTCAACCACTGTCTCGCCCAAATACCAACCTGGCAGTATCCCCCGGTTGTTGCGTAGTCCAAATAGGTGATGCAGTTGACCCATTAGTCTGTACACCACCAGGCACAGGCACCTGGCCAGTCTGAGGAGGCTGGGCACCACCAAAGTCCTGAGGTCGTCTCAGTCGCACACTGAATGATTCATCACGGTTTTGATCGCTGTGACCTGATGCTGATCCACCAACGCCAGAGTCGGGCGTACCTGCATGTTGTCGCAGTTTTATTCGTTTGGTGTTTTGATTATGAATTACAGTTGTTTTGACAGAATTCGGATTTTATTCAAGATCATGCATTGGAAAATCAACGTTGGCTGGATGGTCATTCTCACGTGAAACATCAACAACATCACGGATCAAGGTCATGTGATTTTCCGAATTCGCACCACCGCTGCGGTTCGCTGAGCTCATGTGAGCAGGTAAAAAAATTATTATAGTTCTGTGCACAGTATATAACGTTGAAATAAGGAGCATTGGAGCAATATCGCAACGATAGTGATACAATTATATTTTGTTTATTTGTGTGGTGACAAACTAAAAGCGAATAACGGTGAAACTTCGTTCACGCAGCCTAGTCACTCTCAAGTGGAACATCAGCCCACAAGGTCAGAACAAAAAAGAGAACACCGATATTTTCCTAAAGTGTAGCAAATAGTTTCTCATTATGTTTACTACTCATGTTGACTTTAATTCTTGAAAACGTTCAGCATCTCAGAACGCAAAAATCCCAAATTAAATGAAACATCACTCAGCCAACCACTAACCGTCATCATTACTTTTCCTCAAGTGTTCATCCGGAGTACGTCTGCTGCGAAACAGTCCGTACGCTGTCACACCACTGGGCAGGCTCGTTGATGTTTCATTCGGCATATGTGTGCTGGGTGGTGGTGCCCTGCAGGCGGAATCGAATTTTTTTGGATTAGTGCTGTTTTGTTTGGTTACCTTTCTTACGGTTTACCAAGACGAAACAAGCCAACCCTTAATCCAGGTCATTCTCATGTGAAACATCCGCATTTCTGCACAACCCTATCGCGATAAAAATATTCAGGATTTGTTTCAGACGCAAGAAAGGCTGCCCTGACATCAAACCGAAGCATGGGATCACCAATCATACGCAGACTGTTGCTTGCTCACAAACCTGGTTCAAAACTCGCCACGAAAGCCTTCAGAATTAGTGAAAGTCAGCTAATGCGAATAAAAAAGGCCCAGCCCAACATAAACGAAAAAAACGAGCCTTTAAACTTCCAAATATGAAAAATTTCAGAACAATAATCATTGACCAACATTCTTTGATCATCCATAGTGGGTGGTTGGGATTGTGGTTGCACAGCAGCTTGGGACGTGGATGCAGCATTACTCGTGCCAGGGTAACGTTTGGTGTACCTGCACATGCACGGGGAGTACGTGAACAAGCATAAAAAACGAAATACACCAGCATTTTTTGTACGGAAGCAGAATCGGAAACTAGAAACAGTTCATGCATCGTGAGCTTTTTCGTTTCCAGACTGAAGCCGGCTAATATTAGTGGTCTAATCACTTGGTCAACTACACAGGCCCCCCAGTGTAGCTCCTGGTCCGGCGCGGCGGTTAGTGTACCTACCACTTTTTTCCGTGCGGCGGTTAGTGTACCTCCCTAGGGGGAAGGGGGGGGGGAAGACCCAAATTCAGGAAAAAGTCACTTATTGAGGTGGAAAATTTTACCGGTTTTTGGCCCTTTTTGGAAAAAAAATTCTCCATAAAAAGGGTATTTTGGCGACTTTTGACAACATTGACCTAAAAATCACCCATTTTAGGCCTAAAAATGCCCATTTTAGGCCAAAAATGGCCTATTTTAGGCAAAAATTGAGGCGGTTAGTGTACCTGGCTCGGCGGTTAGTGTAATAGTGTACCTTGGTCGCGGCGGTTAGTGTACCTTAGGGGGGGGAGACCCCCCTCCGCCCAGGAACTACACTGCAGGCCCCGAGTGAGCGCGAAAAATGATGATACGTGGCATTCGGGGTGAGTCGACAACTCTACAATGCGAGTTGACGAAATGATTTGGCCACTTGAGTTAGCCACTGCAATGTAAGCCCTAAAACCGGTATCAAACACTGTTATCGGACTCGCCCTGTCTCACAAAATCAATGTGATCGGCCTTGAAAGACCATACGAATCGCCGCGTTTGATATCGCCTTTTCATCTTCGAAAACGAAAAAAACGTCAAACAGCCCGACAAAACCGGCAAACACACCAAAAGTTACGAAAAACAGGTCGAAATTCTTCACAACAAAAGGGGATTCACCACAGTCACCATCAGCAGACCAGGCCAAATAATGGTAGACAACTGACCACGAATGATTTCTCCAATACGGTTCATAGCTGCCGCCCGACTTCACAGATGCATTGGTGGATGTTTGACTGACAACAGATTGATCGGATAATTGTTGGGTTAATGGCGGATGTTGTGATTGTGGGGGCTGTAATTATGAAAATAACTGAAATCAGTGCGTGTATGAAGTATGTACGGCGCGCATTAGTATAGCGATACAATAAAGAAGGTAATCTAGCTCTCATTTTGTTCCGGAGAACGGTTTGCGTGTTGTGAAAGAATTATTGAAAATTGGACCCTGCAAAATAAGACATCCGTGCGCACAAAACATACATGGGGCACTGATATTTATGATCTACAAACACACAATTCCCAAATAACAGTTACTAACCGCCTGATTGTGTTCCTTATCCTTATCTATCTGCAAAGTCTGTGTGATTCTTGGGTAGCGCATTGCAGTGCTCGGTGCTGGCTGTAAGCCATTGACCAACGGAAATGGTTGTGGAGTTCTGTAACAAGGTACAATTGAAACATTTGTTCTAAACTGTGATGATCTTGCCCGCAAGAATGACCAGGTGCAGTTTGGGATTAGAAGTAACATAGGGTTACTATCGAAAACAACTTGAAAGCCGGCAATTAAAAAATGAATAGAAAGCCAGAATATCAAACAAACATATTACATTTACAAAAAAATATTTCGGGAACAAGGTTATTTCGGGTACCTTACTTTATTTATATATCGAAAAGACGTTCAAACCAGACCGCGTTGCACCAAATAATCAATGACATCTAATTCAGACAGTGTTGTTTTGACACGTTTCCCTGATGTTTCACACTTGGATGACCACGCAACGCAGTTTCTAGTGGAAATTGCCTTCACCATGTTAGAACACAAAACCAGTGCGTATAAATAAAAATACTCATCAAATTGACCTGGCCGACATGGGTTGTTGTTGCATTTGTTCCAAATCTTGTACCAGTTCGTTGAACTGCCGAGTCATCTCACTCAGCGGGGACGGATCGCGATCCCTGCACAGAAATATGATTATAAACTAAATAAATAATGCAGTTTAGAATATTTTCCGCGAAAAGTTTCTCACTATCGCTGCAACCCTCCAAATTGTGAATATCTTTGGCCTCAAGCCTGCCGTTGAGCTCCTGCTTACAACTCTACACGTTGAGTATTTGTCATATACCGAATACGGATGGTCACTATAATGAAGATTGAGCTTACTCGTACCATAGTCCCCTCAATGAACCAACCTATCACTGGTGCTCGTGGCAGCATCCTCTCTGTCTTGCCTTGCTGAGTCAGGTTCACTGTCGTCAATCGCAGGCCCACCATTGTGAGAGTGCGGCGGTAAATCCACGGGGGGACTCTCACTAGGAGGTGGGGGTGGATGCGGGAGTTCGGGAGGGTGGGCCCTGGGCGATCTGGGGGGTTGTGCGGGGCAGGGGCCTTCTTCGGTGACGGGCCCGACCACGGGACTGGTGGCGGAGAGACGCGGCTTGGGCGCGATTGGGGGCGGACGGGATTGGATGGTCACCGTAGATGACACCGGTGGATCGAGCGCTTGGGCTGGGGCTGGAAATGGAAAGATTCAGATTATCAACTGCACACATCAACTTTGTGAGCATAATCCGGAACAGACGGACGTGTGACAGTGAGACATCAGCCAATCTGGATGTGACGTGCACTGGTTGCACTTTCGTGCAAACAAGCCAGCCAGTTGGCTGACATTTGACAAAACGATAAGCCCCGAATGCCTTCCAACTACTTACTTCAAGACATCAAAAAAAGTTGTCAGTAAATACCGAACTCACGATTCACAAATTCGGCTCGTTTCTGGTGCAATCGTCTGGGCGCACAAGAGTCGCTATCGCTGACGTAGCCGCGTTGCGCCGAATGCTGTTGCGGGGGTGACAGGGGGCTGCCTGAAATTATAGCGTTGTGTTGGCTGTCAAACTAATTTACATCATCGGCGGTCTTAAACCAAAGTATCTGAAAACAAATGTAAAACATCGCTACGTAAAATATCACGTAGATTTTGAGCCATCAAAATCTATTCTCCGAAAAAGAACAGCAAAAAAACTAAACATGAGAACGCCTCGGCTTCAGTAGTACGTTCTCTTCAAAAAAATTGAAATCAAACCCATGTATAGCAGACAGATTTGTTCAATGAGCGAATACTATAGCACGCGTAGACCGAGAACCACAAAGAAAGCTGTCGGTCCCGGAAAAGAAAAGCGGACACAATGCGAATTCGAATAAAATTATTTGGTTGCGTTTAACGAAGCGCACCGTGCAATGATTTCACGACCAGTACAGTTGTCTCAGATCCCGAAACTCAGTGCCGATATACAGGAGATTGTGAAAGCTATTATCATAAAGATTGCTGAGGAAACAGTAAACTATTGTGAAACAAAAGCAGATTACAAGATTTTGTGAATCAGAGAAGCCTTCCGAAAAAGCGTCGATAGCTTGATTATCAACTAAAGAGAATAGCGGAAAACATTAGCACACTAAATCTGCTCAGCCAAAACATATGCTGACTGTTTTTTCTGTCAGTGGTTGCCGGTAAAATAAAATACAAATTTGAGCAAAACAGCCAGCCGTAGTGGCATTAGCAGCCAAGTACCTACATAAGCTACGGGAGCACCTGACACCAGTACCGGACGAAACTCATTTGCTAAACGGCATGGGGGCGAGGATTGGCGGCGGAAAATCGGGCACCCCAACTGTTCCAGTGCCCCCAACGAATAGAAATCGCCCGGTACCGACTACCTCTAAGGCAATGTTCGCTTACAAGAGCGCGTAACTGTTAAAATTCAAGTGTCCCACACAAGCAAGCAGCAGCAGTGCTCATTATACGAGCGGCATCCACCGCGACTATAAAATGCTCATAGGCAACATCTGGGCAAGAGGAAGTCATATATATATTTTGTGGCTGGCCAAAACCAACGATCGTACGGGCGGGATTCCAGAGAAGCTAAACAGCGTGCGTATTAGCTGACTGACACGGCTGCAGCATCCAAAAGTCCACTGCACATGCACCCAGACGCCTATGTGTGTATTACCTCTCTACATACACACTTATGTATATTCATGTGTCATGTCCACCAATAGGTGAACAGAACAGAATCATGGGTACCGCCATAGTTCGTAGGACAGTTTTGAAACTGACCCAAACTCACGAAAGCATGATAGAAACAAGAGAACAGTTAAGGGCAGCGCTGGCCATAGCCCCATGACCAAGGCAACAACAAAGCCACATTGGACCGTACATGTGCGATAATAGGCACACCACGAGAACGACAGAGACCCGGCCGATAAACGAATAGATCCCGGTTCGAGTGTTCACCGGTCCATTCCATCATTTAGTTCCGGTTCTTGGGTACCACAGGTGCAGGAACTAAAACCTGGATAAAAGTCTAACGAATCGCTTCCAAAACGGAACGTTATGTATGACCATCGTCATAGATATTGGCGTGCGGCAACTATGATGTGACACCGTGTTGTGAGCGAGATAAAAAAAAGTACGGGACAAGACAAGGTAGAGTAGACCACTAAAGCCTAGCCGCACAAAGTAAACCATTGGCGCCACGGGTATAAAACGTAACCCTTCCGGGCTCTCAGGTGTCACAGTTATGGGGTATACTGATAGTTTTCTTTGCTATACCTGTACTGTATCGAATTTCCGGTCCCCAATAAGCCGAAACAGTCCATCGGATGCGCCACGGTACCGGCGGTGGCTATCAAATTGCCCGATTCCTATTCAAAGAAGGCAAATAAATAAACGAAGTCCAACGGTTTGTTTTGTTTGTTAGTTTGGAGCTTTATCGAGAAAGTAGATTCACTTCCTCTGGCACAAAGGAAAGAGTTCTCTGCTTCAAATGGGACGAATAACACTATACAGAGATCCGCGCTTAATCCGACAGGAAAACGAAAAAGTGCAAACTTGATTAAATCCAAACACGGAACTTTTTCTAGCATGAATACAAAAACCGTATTCTATTTCACACGCCATGGTCGGAAACTTACAACTAATACGTGATAATGGGGGCTGTTACCGGCACCGTATGCAGAGACGGAAACCAGGTAATCTGACCTAATTCAAGCAAAAACTACCGGGGTGTTTATGCGTAAAAATTCATGACAAATTGTGGTAATCGGCAATTATGCCCATGGCAACCACAATAAAAAAACCGCTAGAACGCGGTGCGACGGAACGGAACGCAATTTGATGATTTGTTGTCAACGGCCAAGTGCTCATAACCACATTTCATACGTCGATTTATGGATGAGATACATACGATATGGACCGGACCGTGCAGTTGCTCAAAGCATATGCGAAATACTGCCAGTAGAAGCTGTTGTTTGGCAAAAACAAGTAAGAAACAAAACTGATATTACATAATGCACTGTAGGTACTACTGTATGTGTGTTCTAAAGTTTCTGTTAAACCCTGATAAGTTCGCCCAGCACTTACGTAAAGGGAAGATTTCATTACCAAAAAATCACGAGGGGTGGTGGGAAACTCGCCCCGCGTGGGGCATGACATGCCCACCGCACGAGCCAAACGTCTACAAGGGAGAACAAGTTCTACAAAACACATAGTGCAGTCTTTATTAGCAGTTTGGCCGAACACGAAAGCACCAGTCGTTTACATAACAACCGGTTAGAGTACACACAAGTGAGAAAATGTGAAAACTCCACGCTTTCACACGGTGTGCGAAAACCGAACAGAAAAAACACGCGCGAGAATTAACGACGCAAGTCAGTGAACAACACCGACTTTTGTGTTGAAAAACAAAAAAGTTCTGTTGGAAAATGGATAATTCTGTGATGACAAGGGGACTAAACCAAACAATACGTACCTATACGTGATGCCACCTTGGTCATTCAAGTTCTGGTAATACACCTCAAATTATCCAATCACACCCTGCCTGGCGGTGGAGCTGGTATGGTTTTATCTGTTTTATGCTACCCGTCATCTTGGTGGGGCCCCGGTGTAGGTGGAATGGTTATGTTGTTCTTTATGATGACTGTCCGTCACTAAGATAGCGCTATTGGGTACCATCAATACCCTTACTCCGAGCAATGCAAGTGCCCAACATCTTGCCAGCAGCCGGACTCACACAAATCAGAAAAAAACCTTGTCACGCGACAGGGCCAGGCAGGTTGGCGTCCACCGTTCGATGATAGATGCGTTCGATCAAAAGTTGGCCGACGCAGGCAGGCAGTGGCACTCGAGCCAAAAACTACGCCACATACATACATACGGTATAGGTGCATTACACGCACTATAAGTCGTTGGTGTTCCGTTTGATACTAAACTGGTCGGTGAAGGTGCACTGTTTGGATATGCCAAAAGCCGTATGCACTTTGCGGGCAAGCGCTGCGACTACGACCACACATGGGGTCACCAGACTACCATGACAATAAAGAATACCTATACAGGGGTAAAAGTCGTTGGACACATGTGGGGAACACGTTTTACGCTGGTCCAAGTTACTCATTCAACTCTATCGGAAAATACAGGTGATACAAAATTTCCCTGTACCAAGTGGTAAGCGCAGAGCCTGCCGTCAAGATTGATCCTGCTCCAAGCACTATACCATAAACCATACCTGCATGCCTATTCGAAATCGCGAGCACAAACAAAACGCAGCGAAAGATCAAGGGCGCGATAAGACAAGGAACCATGCTGGAGATTAATGGCCCAACCACCACACAACATGGGCACCTTGAAGCCTGTAAGTATGTACTTTTTGGTGGTGGTTCTGGTTCCGAACGGGGTACCCACCTACCAAACTATATAGGCAGAACTAACCCAACGAGCGATACGCTAATGCAAAATGACACATAAAAGCAAGCACGGCGCATGAGATGCAAGCTTGCATAGGCACCATGATCAAAACTGAACTTAGTTATGGTCTTAGACGCGGGAAAAAATGACTAGACCAGAAAAAATCGAACTTTTCTCTCTGCATGCCTGTTCAGGTCAATATGAAAAAAACTGAGCCATCGTTGTGGCGCAAAGCAAACTGAAGGCAAAAAGGGGCATATAACACGGTCAGTCAGCCAGCACAGCGAGTTTGAAATTTTGTTGAACCACAACAGGGAATATATGGAATGCAGAGACCACATCAACGCCAAAAAAGTATGCATATGTTATGTCTGTGAGCTATGTAGTTGGTAATTAGGAGGGGATAGGCCAGTTCAGTTATTTATCACGTTGCACAAAAGTAATGGCAAAGTAAGACAGAGTGCGGGGCCGGCTACAAATTATGTCCGTTAGCTGGTCGCTGCGCGGTGAATGAATGTGGCCATGTTCATGTTTGGAAGCCAGCAATTGGGTACCATTTCAAAACTCAGACAACCTCTATTCGACAATAAACACCATTTGTTGCAAAGGACCCAACATCCAACGGCTGTTACTACAAGCTCAACGCGCAAAGAATGCAAGAAGAAACACATTCCGGAAGCCGACAGGGCTGTGGAAATGTTTTCAAAACAAAATGACGCAAATAGCAACACACCACAGCCGACCGAACGCAAAAATTATGAATTATTTATGCATGGTTGGTAATCAGATTTTCCGTCGGAAATGGAGTGTGTGCTCGAGTATAAAACGTCTACATAGCTATGGCAGATTTCAAATCCTACAAAAACACTTATCATAATGACAGAGCTTAGCCCATGCGTGCACCAGGGCATCTTCAGTGACAAAAAGGCCAAAACCCTCACCACTTATCGGTCGAGCGTGTTTGGATGGCGAACTAGTCCGTGACGAGCCCGGTGACCGTGTGGCACTGCCGTGTGTCCAGAAAGACGGTAGACCTGACATTATATACAGTGTGCGTGAAACATCATATTGTCAGGTGCACCGCCAGCGATATTTCCTGGGAGACCTTAGTTCAAGCCTGATCCGCAAGCCCACAAAATGTGTATTTGCGATCCGTCCCTGACCGCTGCCCGTGCTGCAAGTTGTAAACGTCCTTTGCGGAGTAGGCAACCCATTTGAAAACATTCTTACGAAATTATAGTCAGAGTGTAATTGGCAGAAATGGACATCTATCTCGGTACGTAATCGTTTCTTCAACAGTTCCGGTTGTAGGAACAGATCGTCAAACCAATCCCCTCAATGAAACATCAGGCAATAGCCAGCTGGCTCATGATATGTGGTAGAACGAAAATGGAGTGTCTCTGGGATGTAAATGCTAAAAGCTTGCTGGACCGATAGCGATTGCCAAGCTTGATGCCGCCCTCAATAATTCATCTCAATAACCAACCATTATTCTGTCGCTCCAAGTTAGCGAACATCGCGCGCGCAGACGTGAACAACGAAGGTTGCTGTTGTTGGGGCACTGGTTGCGTCTGGCTGGGTGATGTTTCACAATCAGACGACAAGATGTTGTTGTTGGTTAGATTGTGGTCAATGGTGTGCATGATCGTCGTTCGAGGCGTGTCTAGGGAGGCACTCCTGAAACATCGGGCAGCTTGACAGTAAGAAACAACTTCAACATAATCCCGAGTTTCCAAAAAAAACACGAAACGTGTGACCAGCTGAATACTGTATCTACAGAGTCGTAATGCTCCATCTCTACCTGTCACTTATCACGATTTCAGGCTTTCAATTTTTGATCCGACTAATAATCATAAATCCACGTTTACGAGCTGCCTGTGCATTATAAAAGGTTCTCAACGAAAGACTAGCATTCTGGTAACCTGCTCGCAGCAAAATTCAATCACAAACAAAAAAACCAAACTCCCAAACGAGATGTATTACGCACCGAGCAGTTGGCTGATCCTCAATCTGCTGTCTGGCTTTATCCAACAACGACTGCGGTTTTCTGGGTATCACGGGCCGACTGGCTCTAATCGCTTGCGCTTGCGACTGTGATTGCTGTTTATCCGCAATAGATTGGAACATTTCGGCCATTTTCGACACTCCATTTGCGGTCGTTGTATTTGTGTTGGATGGTCTATTGTTCGTTGGTGAGGTCCAAGTGCCATCCGACGATGCGGCACTTACATGATGCGGCACATTGCCATTATCATTGTAGGCCGGGTCCACTACTTGTGCCGTTGTGACTGTTACTGGCTGCTGCTGGTTTATGGCCAATACCACACCAGGCATGGTTCAGCAGTCACACACGAATACAATGTACCGTATGTATGTGTTTGTATGTCGAACAAACAACGTTGAAACGAAGCGCGCCGTACAAAATGTAGCTTCCAGTCGTCTGGCTAGTGGCTGTATTACGCATGTACCACCAGCAGCTAAGTGGCCAACCAACCAAACCAAGAGGGACCAAAGAGCACAGAGCAATATACAGCAAACTGTACTGTTGGCAGTGGGCCTGTTTGAAATGGCTTGTGCTGCACTGGAGTTATCAGCTCTCTTGCTCCTCGCTTGAGTGGTTGATTTGCTTGTTGGATTGGTATTCCTCGTCCGGTTCCAGACCAGCAAAGCAGCCAGTTCTGGACAACGTTAATTTTGTTTTTAATTCGACGCAATTTCTCAAATTGGAATAAAATTAATGCCAGATGTTGTTGTTGTTTCTGGCCGGGCCGTGAGTTCTGCTGGGTTATTGCGTGTTATTTGTTGAACCCAAACGCCAGTTTCTGGAATAAGTGGGAGCAAAAGAATAACATGTGTTTTTGAACACACACAACAAACAGCCAAGCATGTATAAATGGGGGACAGTAAAACAAAGAGTCTCGGGTGGCCGTCATTATGTACCTACACGGAAAAACAACAGGGAACCGCCATACTCATACGAAAAGAATGTTGCGCGGCTATTTTCTGAGCTCAGAATTATTTAGCGGCTTGCATCACCGCCATAGAAGTGGAAGGACAGTTGCAAGTTCCGTAGTCCGCCCCACTAACTCGAACGAAACGAACAAATTTATGGACGCACATAAACATGCGCTGGAATGCACAATCGGATGATGGTGCACAATGTTTCTGGGACAAAACTAAGTGCAATAGCAAATGGTCCGCGGCTTCCCTGATTGTCAAAGGAACCCGCGTACATCAAAACATGGATACCTTTGAGGCACATTGCCCACATCTCACAGGATACGCACTTCAGTTCGACAGTCGACAAGAAATAATTTATATCAGTTATAAGCTGCTGAAAGCCGCGGCCAGGCCACAATCAATGATATATCATGCCATAACTAATAGGTGCAAAAGTGGGTAAAAGAGTGTGACAAAGTCGAACAAAAATATTTCTTTGGGTCAAGAGAAGAACATTGTGCACGTTTCACCGACAAAAATGAAACAGTACCCAATAGCTCAACGCTGGTAGACGGGGTGAGACCCTCAAATCCAATAGTTGACAAGCAAATGAAGTGCCGTACAAGCATGTCAAGTCAAAAGAGCCAGACTAGCCAACCAACCAATTTTACGGATAAACAATGTCCCCAAAGTAGAAAACCCGATGGAGTTTGGTCTTTCTGGAGCAAAAGTTGGATCTGGTAAAACCGCTCCCGCCGGTAACCAAACAGCCGCGCGTGTGCGCATATGATTTATGGACAACATTTTTGCAAGTTTTCAGCAAACAACCTACCCCACCCAAACTGGCAAACTTCTGGAGTCGTTTGTGGAGCTTTCAAACGAGATCTTCACATAAAATTAGGAAAAGGACAATATTAAAAAGATATACCAGGCACTTTTGAAAGTTCAACAAGTCTCCGAGAGACTTTATTCACATTTGAGACCTTGAAACATGCAAAAAAACTTGCGGCCAAAAAGTGAAGATCCAATACGCATGCTGTTTGGAGGATTGGGCAAGTCAAATGTCTGGTAGAATTACCTACGTACGACAGGTTACATTGTGAAAATGCATGTCCAAAATACATATTGGCAATTTGACATTGGTTTATTACCGCTGTCGCTAATGCGTCTGGGACTTTTAACAGATTCTTGGTACGAAAATCGCGCACACTTTTACAGGAAAACACAAGCAAACTACATATGTCTGTATCTGTATGTATACGAATGATAGAGACATTCGAAATTGTACAATTATGGTTTATTTTGGTCTAGATACAAAATTCACAATAAGAGATCGTGTAAAGTGCCGCAGTGAAGTGAGCATAGAAAATTGCTGTAAAACATTTAAAGTGAGGAGGCAAACCAGAGCACAGCAAAAATACAAACCAACAACCGCAACGCGAAACAACAATACAAGATGGATTGGCCAATGATGCACAGAAATCCACATTCTTTGCATTTGCTTGCCTTCAAGATGCAAACTTGCTTACTGGCTGCGCATTCATCTGTCAAAACATTCACAGGTCGATCAATCAAGGGAATTCTCGTGTAAACAATAGCCTGAATGGACAAGGTCATGCAGAGGAGTGGATGAAAATCGCAGATATCAGAATGTTTCTCACCAAATTTGAAGCAATAAGCGACAATACAATAAAAACGTACATACAAAATGTGCAATACCAAAGTGAAACACCTTTCGCGCAAAGTTTGCTATTGGTTTCGGTTTGGTGGTCGACCATAACTTATGCCAAATCGCACTTGCTGCGTGTGTCCGGGGTGGGACGCAGATAGGTATTCACATCAGAACGTTCTGGACTAAAGTTTACACAGAGCGCCACACTACAGGAATATACCTGGGTTGAATAAAAGTTTATTTACACTTGCCTAAGCGTGAAACTGAACCGTGGCGATAGTGGTTGACTTTTAGAAGTGAAAATTACACTCATATTTATGTGGGAGCACAAAATAGCGGTACAACAAGAAGAAGAAGAACATAACAGCTCTTCTACATGACGTTTTGACATAAACAACGGCTACATGTATTTTATCTCTCCAGAGCATTTCACGTGCGGCCTATGTTATCAGTCAAGTTTCTGTCCCGGATTTTCGAGACCGCCTTTCTGTGTATGCGGGCCAAGTGCATCAAAAGCGCAACGCCAACTAACGTAAAATTGATGTACATACAGTATGTACATAAATAACATGTGATTTTACGAAATGTGCCCCACCATTTAACGGTGTCACAACTCAACAACAATAATAACACACCAACTTTGGTTGAATAGCAGAACTTATACGAGGCATATTTTATGTGGGTGTGGGGGCAAGAAAATATCAAAATTTCGAACGCCTATTGTACGCCAACTTGCACGATTATTATCGCACGTCAACACCCAGTGCGTGCAAAAAAAACGGCCAAGATTTGACCGAATTAGTATTACTATAGTGCCACACGCATAATTTGTTATGGGCGTGAAAAACAGAACAAACGACAAGTGGGACACGTGGGATTCTCCACCAAAACGGGCAGCACAATAGTGGTTCTCACACCACAACAAACTATAACGAATGCCTGAAATGTTAGGATAAAAAATGACACACAATGAGAACAAAGACCGACGCTCAATTCCCAATGTAAAAAGCGTCAGCAAGCTTCAAAGTCGAAAAATTGAAATCCCGACCTTGGGGATCAGCGAAAGCCCGGCACAAAAAAACGAAAAAATGCTGCAGCGTATCAGCTAAGTTTATCCCAATTCCCCAGCGATTTCTGAAATCAACGGAAAGAAGTCTGATTCCAAAAGATATCTGTCTTCTTCCGCGGCTCCTAGCAGTGATAGATCTCAATCTCGTACGGTTGCCGTACCACACCAGGCCTGGTACACAAAACTTTGAATCAAAGTTAGAAAAAAGTTATCGCGGGAAAAGCTAAGATATCCACAAATATATGAAGTATTCCGCAGAGAAAGCTAAGTATGACATAATCCTGAAGTGAAGACTATAGCAATAATGCATGAGGGTGGGAGAAGCACTAAAAAATCGTCAGCTTTCAGCCTGAAGTGCAGAAATAAAAGCGTGCCGAACGGAAAACAGCATAATAAATAGCGGAAGGTGGATGATGCATCAAAGCACTTTACTCACCCCTTTTTTGAGGAGCATGTTTTCAGCAACTGGGTACTGCTTTATGGAGGCAATAGGTGTGAATCCTGGACCCAACAACCTCTGACATTTCACACCGAAAACAAATGTAAACGAACCGCGGTTTTTCAATATAGGTACTCATACTCACGCACACCTATGGCAGGATATGAAGAAAACATGCAATTAATAATTTTGAAGTCCACTGAAAAATTCCTGGACCTTCTCACCGAAAAGGAAGATGCCAGAATTACGGCAACAATTGAAAAAAGACAGAACTTCTGGTCACTGCGAGTCCATAAGTTCATTATTTGGCGCAGCGCTTGAGCATGCGAACCAAGGAACCTTTATTATATCTAGGCAGAGTAAATAAAAATATCGAGAAAAGTCAAAACTGAACTCAAACTGAGTAATAACATAAGGTTGTAACACACGGGGTGACAGTTAAACTACAGCAACAGTTTATTTTACTTTTCAAACATCAGCACACGGTCCGGGTATAACTTTCAAAAAATGAAACGTATATATCCACAATGTCAGTGCGCGTATCATGTCAGTAGGTGTTGTCGAATTGAATTGAAAAAAAATCAATACATCCGGATTTTAAATCCAGAACACCAAACCATGGAACGCTCAATTTGACGGACAGGAGCAAAAAAATCACAACAAATTCAACAACAAGTGTCCGAATTTCGATCAAATCGACTAAAACACCAAGTTGTGTGTGCGTGCCAAAGGTGTTGTTGTGTCAACGACGTACAGTAGCTAGAGCGTGTAAAAACTTTTTACGACGTGTGCTGCCCAACACAAGACGGATCGGGATAAAAGTGCAATTATCGGGTACCGAAAATCTGTCACATTGACTCCAAGCCAAATGAATAACCAAAACACCGAGGTGGTATTCAAGAAAACAAGACTTTTGAATTTCATTCGAACAACGCACGTGCCGTGAAAGCAAGCTGCCACGAAAACACACCCGCACGCGTGCGGCAAAGATAACAGAACGCGCGCACCACAGAAGTCGGCGTGTGTGCGGGCGACCTTTTGCACTTTTCTCGCAAACTCACTCAAAGTGTGTTGTGAAGCGTCGAAACGATTATTGCCACCACCGCAGTAGCTTATGTGTACTTACACAGAGAAAGCTGGCTGTTCGGGCATATCAAGCACGCCGTTTGATGCAAATGGGCTTTTCTGTTGTTTTTTCGTCGACGACAGCAGTAAAAAAATGCGCTTAGCTATGGCTTTGGTCATAACGACGGTGACGGTTTGTTTCCAACGAAGGTTGCTCTGGAAACCGCGTTATCTCAATGGACTAGCAGGGATGTAATGCCATGTAAGCAAATTCACTGGAAACCAAATTCAAAAAATGGACAAACAGAGAAACAGCGGCATACTCAGACAGAAACAAGCCTAAAAACCCAAAATCGTGTTGTTTCGCATGAATGATCAAAGACCACCTTCGCAAACCAATACTGTGCTGAGTAGAAATACATAATAGAATTCAGAGCATGAAGTCCCTTCTGGCTTCGACCGTGTGCGGGTGGCATAATGTACATAGGAAGGAGCCCGGTGAATTTCAGAGAACCTCGCAGTCAGCTTTCCATATACCGTATGTGTAAAAAAGTTTGGTGTTTATGGTACGTACATATGTGGCCAGGACAACCAGGCATACAGCATGCGATCAAAGGTGTATAATCCAAAATATGCGCAGTAACTTTCCACAATGATCCCATATACCACGTGTGTACACCACAACAACGAGCAGATTACAAACTGACAAGCCCATACAGAATGTGTCAAAGTAATTTGAAAGTTGCGGGCGGATGTCAAATCCAGCTTGTTGGACCATACATGTCACTTGATAAAAGAGCACCAAATGGTTCAAAATACTGTGTGCCAGTTTAGGTTCCTCTTTCGTTGTAGAACCGGCCGGTCACAAATCCAATTTAGCGTAAGGGCATGTGCTGTCCAAATCCAACAACTTGCCAAAATACATACGCCGTACAACATGCTTGGACGTGACACTCTAGTTGACTTGGGCTTCGAAAGCTGTACACATATAGGAAGTTACGATCTGCTAAGGTCACAAAATTTTCACGCTCGTGCTTGCATGTATGGTCTGGCTTTACTACCGATTTGGCTAACTGAACTGAACTGACCACGTCATGTTTATAGCTTCACGCTTAGCTGATTTCAATGGCTTCTAGTCGTGTAGTAGTACTACTACATAATACGCGGGTGAAGTGAACGGCAGATAATTCTTTGTGCATGTGTGCGTACGGGTGCATTATCATAGCTGGTCAGCAGAGGCACCATAGCAAGGAAGCTCGTTATGGCAATACCATCGGAACAGACGCTGTTACGTACATATGTACGAACACAGTTTAGCAGACCGCGGACATGTTTGCATGCAAGATTAACACGCAAAGTTCTGTGTTAGTCATCCCCTTCAATTCAGTTGAAATCGATGCGGCACACAACGAAGATTACAATGTCAAGGAAGTTCAGACGTCCAATACTAATACAGTACCTACGTGGGGCTCACGATAATGATAGATGTTTCAGGCTCAAACTTCACCGAGAACGAGGAAAGAGCCTTCTGAACTTAGCGCTTTCCTGGACTGATAAAGTTAAGAAATTTGAAGCCAAAGGAGCTCTCAGGCAGTCTACAAACACTCACTGTATCAATCAAATACCGCAATCCCTTATTTTCGATCACGGTGGCAGCGGCAAAACACAAGCTTGCAAAAAGGAAAACAGCGCGCACTAACGGTCTATATTTGGAGGGGAAAGCTAAAAACAGAAACCGACCGCAAGTTACTATGTATACGTATAGGTATAAGCACAAGCGAGGCATAAGCCAAAACGAGCTTAGAATAATAATCCGGGGCGCATTACACATACACACCCGTTACACGGCTAGGAATAAGAATAGAGACGCGCTAGTATTGTGGTATAGTTATACTACATCACGGCAAATCTCTATAGGTTAGGTGTATACAAGCAGGCATGCGAAACCAGAAGGCTTCATGAAGCTCTGGTCGAAAGAGACACGGGGGCTTAGTGAACTGCGTATACTGGTGATTAGGACCACAAGCAAAACACCGGGCTTATCTCTGCGGTAGTCCGGATGGCTCGCAACGATTAGAATTCCGAACGGTTTTTATGAAGCCGAAGAAGAACATTCGCAAACATTGGAATTGCCTTGGAAATGCAGGATACCCGAAACGCTTAGAATTTCGGAACGGATAACAAAAGCAAACAATAAGAAATCTCGTTACTGAAACAAAACCAACCCAACCAACTAGAATATGGAGGTTCACGTGCTGCGTGGGTCGCTATTGCATATGTTGTTAGAACATCACGCGAAGCTTTGGAGGAGAGATTTTGACGAAATTGGAAACCAACATGAAACAAAGGGAGGAGAAACTAAAGGAGATTGGTTTTTCCGACACTCGATTAGGAACCGATTTTAACAGGGAAACATGATGCAAATGCCACAGACAAAATCAATGATTAAGCGACGATGCTAAATTGAGTTACGGATAAAGAAAGAAAGGACTTTCATCTACAAGGAAAAACAAAAATTCCCCAGATATCCAGGGAGCTAAAACAAGACTTGAAAGGAAGGAATAAGAACTTCGCTTGGTCTTAGAATCGCAATCGCCACAGCATTAGTTTGACGAAAGCTTATACACTGTGAGACCAATTCAACCAGCACATTTAGCCATCCTTGATCCCAAATGCACCAATAAACTTCGATTCATTTCATTCTATTGATAAATTAACACAAGACCACTTCCACAGCTGACCAGTATGATAACCAAATTTTGGCTGAAACAAGCCAACAACAGAATTACACATTGTGTGAACCTGCACAGTGGTCCATTCATGGAAATGAGCTTTTAGATGAAATTATAAATGCATAAAATTTGACCACGTAAAGCCGTGCAAGTGGACAGCATGCGGCGCACAAATATAAATACATATTTTGATAAGCTCCACAGACCCCAGAGAGTAGACAGATAACATCTTGACGTCATTATATGACTGAACTGCAAAATTTCCTCGGGCTTCAGGAATCTGAGCAAAATGCGCACTTGGAATGTAAACAAAACCGTTGAACACAGATCAGAAGATAGTTATATACTAGTTAATCATGTGCGAAAAAAGTGCCGGAAAACAACGATCTGTAGACCTGAGCGACGCCGGTGAAGCGCAACACAAACGTGTGCAAAGCGGGCCAAAAAAAGCGTGACAAAAAAACAGATGCATCGCGGGGCCAAACCCATGCGATGATTTGTGACCACTGGACGATCGCGATCACGGCCGAGTTTACGGAACGTCCCAGAAAGCACAAAGGCTAGAACATTTCAGCTGAAACAAAGCCGGAAGACTTCGGCCGTTAGTCAGATAAGGTTGGACGCAGCAGCGAGCTTCAAACGGCGCGCGCTGGCTACCGATATTTTCAGGGAAAAGTTCTTTGCAGCGCTTTTTGGCCGATTTGAGGACATTAATAACGAAAACGAGCTGTGCAAAAGCAAACGAACATAAAGAAAGAACGTTAGCGCCACATCTAGAGGAGAGCAAAGCTGGCCAAAATTCTCGGGCATAAAGTATCCGGCCAGAGGGTATTAGTGTGACTTTCCGAAAAAAAGACCACAAAACGAGAAACAAGGAGAACAACAAGCATTGGCTAGCTGGAGTCGTCACGATCACATACATACATCACTCATTCGAATTGAGCTGGCGAAAATGGCATGCAGGATAAATGGACCCATAAAAAGTAACTTTATCCTGAAATGTCCATAAATAATGACAGCATGCACGGCAAAGTTCGGTGTCCACTTTATTTTTTACCATGTCATGATTCCTAACATTAAGTTTCCAAAAGGCTATAATATGAGTGAGTAAAGCGCTAAATTTAGATACAAAGCTGCGAAAGCAGGTATAAATCACACACATGCACTCGGCTGGAACATACAGCTTTCACTTTCATAATATATCGCCACTGACCAGTAGTAACGCATGTTTCAATTTATGGGGTTACAAACGTTTCAGACCGCTGGAAAAAGCTGCTCCGATACTCAATAATGACACATATGACACATAAATGGAGAAACATAGATACGGAGGTTTGCTTAGTGGACAGGACACAGCAAGCACACACATTAGCGAGATATGAGATAGGATATTAGCTGCCATACAGAGGCTGCTGCTATGCACCAACGCATATGTCGCGTGAAAATGGAAATGGGAGTGGTTCATACAAGACTGTGGTGCTTCAAAGAATTTTGAGGGGTGGATATTATATTCTTGATTGCACAAGGAATTTTCTCAATATTATTATCAGGCCATGATCGAACCGGCTCTGTTTCGGGAACAGTCGTGATCAACTCTTTATCACACAACAAAATTTGTAATCAACTCCTTGATCAATCAGGCAAAACGAGATCCGCTTCAGAATTCTCTATTTGAACGCGCGACCAGGGCGGGGTCACGACACGCAGTCTGTGCGCATAATAACGATAACAATAGGACAGGGCTGATGGTTGAGTATGCGCGAAAACAACACAAGCATGGGCCGAAAAGCCAGACTGAATAAACGAAAGCAAAATCCGCCGCCAAATAAGGAAGAAATGTGAAGGTGCTTCTCGGATATAAATGTGTTCGTCGTGTTTGACTTTGTTTATTGAGTACCGTGCTCGAAACCGAAAGCGATGTGGCTCCTGCATGAGAGCACCCGAGACCACCTTCAATTTAGCGTGCAAATATCCGTGTCATAATTCTTCTTGTATGGACCCAAAAACGTACACGCACCCATTTTATGTTTGTCATATTGTCTGTCAACACATTTAGCTAAGCGTCATCCGCAAGCTGACAGAACAATATGAAGAAGAAAGACGGAAGAAATACAGATCCGCTAAAAATGAGGACGAGGTAATTTCAAGCCATCACAACAAAAACAGGGCCGAGCTGAAGCTGTAAATGGGCTTGCAAAGTGCGTCACCACCTTTTTAAATGCCACAAAGTCCCTAAATGTTCGCCACATTAGACCGGAGAAGAAAGATTATTCGATAAAATGAAAAACCCAACAATGCAGAAGAAAACTATACGGAATAGGGATGGCGGCAATCAGGGTTTCACAAGAGAAAACACATCGCAGAACGCGCGTGCGGGTGCAAAAGTGAGTCATTTTGCTGAAAACCACGCGCAAGTACATAATAACAACGATTCAAAATCACTATGCGTTGTTATTGCGACACCAGCACAGACGCATTTTGTATGCGCAGCTGAGCGGTCCCGCAGGAAAAAACTACACCCGTGAATAAAATGCATTTTGGTGACAGGCTCTCATATAACTGAGTCAGAGGACTGATGATGGTTTGCTCAGTTGCGTTCATAAAATTGAATTGTCAAAGTGACAAACAAATTCGTCACGATTTCGCTGTTCGCTCATTCAAAATTGTCCGTTTGTAAGTCTGTGGTTCGATGTGTGCATACAGCTGGCTGAACTAAAAGCAGGTTATCCAAAGATTTGAGATTAGATTTATAACCCCGTAATTCCAGGACCAGTAATCGCATTTGATAACGTTGTTCACCTAATGGGACGCAAAGCAAGCTCGGAGATCAAAATTAGCATCGCAGATACACGTAAACAACCACAACAATGCCAAAATATGTCATTTTATCTTAGACATCAATGCAAAACTATCGCTTAACTATTCAACTACCGATATCAGCTAATCAGGCCGCGTTCACACAACTATCGAACATGCGGATTTCAGAAGACCCAAGAAAACAAAGACGCGCAAATCGCAAATCAAGCAAGATTGGCGCAATAAGTGTTACGATAATCAACTTCAACTAAACACCACAACAAAGCAGTAAAGTGCAATATGTACGTGTACGATATTACTACCAGGTAGTGAAATTGACATGTATAACTACACGCGGTCAAATCTAGGTGACATCAGCGTAATTAACGTGCACACACACATGGAAACTGGAGCCATTCAAGTTGTCAGTGTCATGATAAACAACCGTTCCATCACAATTTGCCGCACTGCACTGATGGGATCTAATGTTCCAGTTCTTAACTGAATTGAATGTGCATGCAAGTACAGAAACTTTCTTGGGAAACCAACCGCAGGAATTTGATGTCATTTGAATAGCATTCAGAATCAACCAGTCAGTACCAGTTACGATGACCACCACAGGATCAAAGTACAGAAATAGTAACTTTATATCTGGATTGTTGTGCAGCACTGGAATTAGTGCACAAGATGGCAAGTTGAAGTTCGGCAAGTGCGCTTGTACTTGTCAGCTTTGCGCCTCAATGGATAAAAACGGCTCACGTGAGGGAGACATAACTCGGAATGACTCCTAATACCGACACAACGGAACAAAGGGGCAGACCATTACAGCATATGTACAAAACTAATCACCGGCTGGCCACAAGCAGACAAAGTCATTGTGACTAGCAAAAAACATGGGACAAGAAAACCATGTATTTTTGTCCTGTCTGTGGGCAGTAAAATAATCAAATATTGCAAACAAAATGTATATATACATACATACACCGAGATTTCTCCAACTTGAGTCAACATCTAATGAAGTACAGTATAGCTCCTTTAGCCTTTGCGTAACTGTCGCCCCATCATGAATTTTACAATATCTGGGTAACATCCAACGCATATACGTATGTGTATGCACAAGTTATTACCGACACGCGAAGTTAGCGTGCAAATGGTCACCCACCATTATTATTGCGCAACATGTAGTACAATCGTACATGCACGCGAACAGCGCATAAAAGGTCAACTTCACTTTCAGGCCAATTTTAGCCATTAAAGTTTCGCTGCTGAACATAAAGTGACCAGAGAGCCAATAAAATACAGTACATTGCAACTGCAATCATGCACGGAGTGACTTCAATGGAAATTTTGATTAAAAACCAGACGGGAAGTAACCTCGTCATGTTGAGAAATGACCACTGGATACTTTTAGAAAATTTGTGATGAAACGGGCTCATAAAGGATTGAACTGGTCAGTGAACGAATTTGATGACCACAGTATGCTCCACGAGAACTATAACTACACGGAAACATAAAGCATGACTTGATGCCAAAGCACAATACTGGCAATATTGTGATCAATCACAATTACGAGAACACCGAGCTGACAGGGCGAGGCCCCGGTACCACCCTAATTCACGCCAGGGAACACAAAGATTGGTGTCTGGACTGGAGCTAAAAGTTCAACCGACTAGGCTACGTGAAAGGGAACGCGCACTAGTTGTCCAGAAAACAGGTGGCTGTCAAAAATCCCGGAAAAAAATCTGAAGAAATTCCCGAAACGAAAAATGCTGAAAAAAGAATCCCGACGAATGTGTGAGAATGGATAAAAAATTTTAGTGCATAAAGCTAAGTGGGCATTCATGTTGTCATGCTCAGGCTTGCATTCTGGGTTAGGCTTAGGCCTTAGGCTGCCAGCCAGGAAGACCTGTCCATGAAAACGAAGTACCCATAAAAACAACGCCTCAGACCTTCATTCAGGGTTAGTCTGCCAGCCAGGAAATACATACATGACCAAACGAAAATTTCATCAGGTTGAGCCACAACTGATCATGTGTTCCAACTAGACAGATAGCCTTTTTGCAATTTTTCGGGACTTTTGCTTTTCGGGAATTTTTTCGGTGTTTTTGATTGTTTCGGGTTTTTTTCGGAAATTTTGTCCCCACCCTCCATGACCGAAAAATGTTATGCGTGATTCATGAATTATATGATGACAAAACAGATATCCGGCTCAACGTTTGGTGGCGGAAAACCTGGAAATCCCAGGGAACAAAAAATTAATCTGGAAAATACGGCTTGTTCATGCTGATAGCTACAACCGCATCATCAGAACATATACAATGCGCAGCAGATATTATATCAATGAACAGAAAAAACGCCAAACCGCACATTTCATCGTGCCATCACAACACACAACAGATGACAACCACAACGTGAAAATATAAACCGAAAATTTCCTGGGTGCAGCAGATAGGACATGACCATGGTCGGTCATATGAATGAATAAAAGGCCTCAAGATATTATTTTTTCATATTTTGATTCACAGGAAACACCCCACGCGAGTGCGAAGTGAAACAACACACGATCAGTCAATATGCCTAGCAAGCGCGCAAAAACATTCAACTCACATTGTGATACGACCATGTTGAAAGATCACATCAAATTATGCTGTTCAAAAGGCACCCAATACAACGCAGCACACCGCAAGCATGCAGCCTGGAAGAGAAGCAACCACACAAAGGGCACTTGCTGCATTCAAGGACAATAAAAATACACAAATGTGGAAAACATTTGGAAATAAATGTAAAAAATACGGTTCATGTGAACATTTCTGGTTCTGATGGCATGGCAGGTGCACAATGATGATCGTTATATGGCTAAAATTGGTTCCCGCGCGCGATTTTTTGCGTCAAAGTGGCGGTTTACGCAGTAAAATTACTATAGCGGCAACGGCCACGATGTTACTGATCAGTCGTGATGGAAGGCAATCAAAGTTTACTGAAGAGTGATACAAACAGAGATCAGAAACTGTCTTTCGTGGACAGCAGAACGAAATGAGAAGCGGACAACGTGGTCAATCTGCACCGAATTCTCATCAGCCAAATATTGAAGAATAATAAAGATAAACTGTGAGCAAAGATTGCAGCTCAAAGTTCAGACAGGAACAGAGGTCAGTTCAGTCAAGAAGATTCAAAATTCAAAATGTGATAATTCTTTATTTTATCAACAACTATGTCCCCAGCACAGGTTTAACAGAAATACGAAACTCAATAATCAGCAAACAACAATAACAAAACACAAGGTTACTGGGTACCTTGCACACCATTAAAATCCATAAATAAATAGCTTATCATAATTAAAAAAATTTTCAACAATTTTCCATTCAGACAATAAGTGCGTGGGACGCTCACTCCATAAAACGAGTTTTTTGACAGCCATTGGTCAAAAACAGGATTATCAAAAAAGTTTCCAATGGCAAACATTGCATGCAGCACATCTTGCACAGGCTCTAAGTAATTACAATTCCCAAACTGAACTTCACAAAAAAAACAATAACAATCCGTTTTGGCAATTGTCCAATATCAAACCTGATAAAAAGCTGCTTATCAGAAAAACCACCTCGGTACATCACAAAACAAGCTTGCAATATATTTTATGCCTAAATTGATCCCCGTATCACAGTTGTTCAGCTGAGTATAGGACAATATTCCCCTCATCATGTGTGAACTTATCAGGTTTCCTTCGTACCATTAATAGGAGTACCCCAAAAACTTCACACATTAATGACAAGAATGCCACATTTCAGTTCACCACATCTTCGACAATGCCCGCAGCAATGGTCTTCCCCGCCGCACGCAACGTGACGCGTCCCAGCTCTTTGCATTTGCCGTACGCCTCCAAGCAGATAGGTGAGTCCGTACGAAGCTCGACTAGACCACTTTGGTTCTTCAGAAGACATCTGGTACAAGTTAAGAAATGTTATCTGAAGTTTATCATAATACACAAATGGTATGAAGACCAAAGAGCGATCGGACGACCAGACACAGGCCGGGCCGATGTCATCGTACTTGGTGATACACTCCGGTCTGGCAACCCTAACCGCAAACGTTACAGACAACGTGAAAAAATTTACACTGGTCAAAACCAGGGCAATCTCGATACACCGAAATCACGTGACCAAGACATTAATTACCGGACCGGACAAATCACCATGCCTGATGACTGAGATTTAATTAAGTAATTAATTTAATTTCATTCGTGAAGAGAAAAAACACAAGTACAAATAAAAAACAACCAACCAACCTTGGTTTTCCCTTTTCCGCTTCGCCCGTACTCCTGCTGAGTTTGCTAATCAATTTCTTGATAACCGCTGGTTCACAAATGTTGTGCGCGTGTAGCTCAACCATGTAGCCTTTGGTGATTGGAATCTGTGGCGGTCTTTTTTGTGTTAGAATTCTATTCGATCTTGGTTTCTCTCTATTTTCATGTTTGTTAACAATGAAGACAACAGTCAACTGATCAGTGGCGCAAAACGAGCCGTTGCTGATAGTTTGATTGTGGGAAACATTTGTCTTGTCTGAGCGATGCAACAATTTCGAAGCAGTTGGTCAGAACTTTTTACCAAACTGCAAGTATTCTATACTATTCTTTATCTGACAGACGCAGTTTTCAAATTGGTATCAAAGAGGAGCGTCCAACGTTGTGTTGACACTTCTGTGTGCAGCCTAATTTAATTTCTCATTGTTTATGAACCGAAATTATCCGAAAAAGAAGAAGAAGAGATTACCGATTGAGCGAGAATCAAAGCTAGGCTTTACTATTAAATTCGAAATATTTTCCACTGTGGGTCGAGCCTATTGGTGCGAATGCAAGACCGTGCGTGACCACACAGCCTCAGGCCGCCGTGCTTTGCGAAACAAAAGAGAAACTCGCCCTTGATTTTGCACAAAACAAGAAGACAACCACCAACGACGAACCTCGATATTGAATACGACCAATTTGACGCGAAATCGTTGCGCGGGCTCGATGGGCTCGTGATCGGGATAGCAAATTACACTGCCGGCACTGATCGACGCTGACTCGAAGTTGGCACCTGGCAGGAACATTACGATCCTTTCTGACAACACAACGTTGGTCTGTGTTTGTGATAGTTGCAACATTGATCTCGGTCAGCGTCAAAACTGTGGCCGCCAAGCGCCAAATGAACAACACCGGGAGACTCTATGACAAATCTAGATTTCCTAGAAGTAGTACAGGCTTTCGGTTTGCCCAATGTGCTGCCCAATTTCTTGCACTAAGACAGCAGGAAAGTGATTTTCTCATTGTTGTCAAGAAAAACACTGCGTCGGAAAACATACCTCGCTGTCTGTAGTTGATGCACATGCATTACACTTTACTCTTCTTTGCAGCACATCCAGAACAGTGCATCAACTACATCACAATTAGCCAACAACTCAAGCCAGCCACCCACCAGTGAGCGTGAGCAAACAAGCATCGCCAGCAAAGCACGTTGCGTCTATTGCACCTGGACTCGATATGGACAGGGACTCGGCCGCTGCTGCATCACTGGTCATACTTCGGCGACTGTCATTTTGAAGTGCTGAGATGGTGATTTAGATGATATTAGTGTTAATGTATGTGCGTATCTGGTGCATTCGCACTGACGATGACATGGTCCCACCTGGTACACGGCCCGTTTGAGAGAGCGGGACGAAACGGGTAACCAAAACACACTTCATAATTTAATTCACATTAGGGGAACCAGGTTATCGTCAGTGTGAACGCACGCGACTACGTGAAACCACATTAATGTCGAGAACACTTCCTTCAGTTCACGTTCACTCATACGAAGAGAACTAATTTCGGCAAGATTAGAGGATGTCAGATGTAAGGGGTCCGGTACCCCTCCCCCGACCTCTAGCACTACTGGTCAGGTACGAATAATGTCGGCAGCATCGTGTTTGTTGGTCAAATCAAGCGCGCTAGAACGTCCGTCACCAGCAATGCAGTGTGTCCACAAATGGAGATAAGAACAAATAGGAAAAATCAAAACTAAAAACAGCCACTCACATTTCACCATCGCAATCAAATTGGCAGGCATTATCACCACCCGCTCCCCGACCTCCAATGACCCGCATTCAACCTTGCCGGCCACAGCAAAGCCCTGACCCTTGAACACGTCACTGATGGTGAGGCGTAACGGCTTGGTGTCGGCACGGGAAGGGGGCACGATACGGTCTGGCATGCGAATTAGAATTTTTTCATTTATGATTTTGACATTGGTAAGGCTGTGGTGAAGTGAAATTTTTCTGCCCAGATCACTTCTAGACAACTGGGAGAGAAGGGTAGTAGGGGTGGTCAATGTCCGTCCAGAGAAATTATGCGCGTACCTCCTGGGTGGTACTTGGGAGGGGGGGCGCCAAATACACCTATCTATCGTCAACACTTCACGGCCTCATCTAACTATCGTCAACAAGATTGGGTCGCCCCCAGATCTTGGACTTGGGTCACCTATCTATCGTCAACACATTCCGGGGGGACCCAATACATCCATGGTCAACACCCCGACCAAGTACTGCACTGCCTGGGGCAGGAGATTTCCCACCCTAACGTGATGTTTGTTCCCCTGCTATTTTTCTGTTTGACGGCTCGGAAGAAAAATAACATTCTTTTGAAGTCCGACGCTTTTTCGGCACAGCACACAGCGGACCTTAGAGTTGACGAGGATTTGTATTGTTGTGGAGCTTGGGCCTTATGCTGTTTGGGTTTATTTGGGGTTGTGTTTGAGGCGGGGTTTCAGGGAAATAAAATAAAATTTTTAATCGCAAAAACCGGCGTTATATTGAAAGTTTAGCAACAACAAGAAGTTCAATGAAATTTTGCCTGGAGAAAAAATGTTTCACTGTATTCAGATAACCGGCTTGCAAATCGCCGAAGTCAATTTTTGTGTCGTTTTCATAAAAAGTGTAAAATTTTAAATACAAAACAAAATTGAAAGCAATTAACGCCCATGATGATTCAACGATGGGTCTCCTTTGTGTTCCATTTTTGGAAAGGGTCCTTTATTTCAACATTTGTCGAGCGCATCTGAGATGAATCACAGGAGCACATTTCCAACCCCAACCTATCAAATCAATCAGCGTCGGTCCGTTGTACCATTGAGCAAGCGGATGTCCCTCGGACACGGGTGTGGTCAGGTTTTCCCCGGTCAGTCCCGCAACAGGGACAAAGGGCACGCTCTGGGCTGCCGGGAAGCCGACTTGTTTCTGCAAGACAATTGTTCAGTGGAAGCAACAGCATTATTGGATAATGGCGGTTGATTACTGCCCTCTGACGATGCTTTGGCCCACCAACACCAATAGACGGGCGAAACTCACCGCTCTTATATGATTGAGCGAGAAAAGTGGTGGCCGTCGAAAACCCCGAAACCGAAAACTGCGAAAAAAAACCCGAAAACGAAAAACCCCAAAACACCACAAAAAGCACAGACAGCAGCAGATACTGTTTGCCTGACGCGTGCCGCGCAGAAACCAGGGTTGGATCAAGAAAAGTTTTGTTGTCGAACTTCTTTAACTTTTTTGAATTTCAAATGTTTTTAAAGCTTTGCTGTCGTTTACTCCGGTCCACATAAGCTTCGATTCACAATGTGAAAATTTGTCGAAATTTATTTAATTTGATTTGTGTATATTTGATACAATATATTTGATAGACTATGAGCACACAGGAACAGTTGATACCGATGGTGTGTTCATAAACGGGCGATTGGGCAAACGGGCAACGAGTAAAATTGAACTTACTTTTCTAACTTTTACAAACCGAAAAAGCGTCGAGCTATTCTTGATAAAAAATTGTTACCCTTTTTCACCCAATAGCAGACACAATTCTGGGCAGGTCACTGCTGCCATTAAACATACTGCGCACAGAAGGAAAATCAAGCCAGAACTTCCAACCTGCAGGAACTGTCTGAGCGTGGTGGCGACCTCATCAAATCTAGCTTGCGACCAATCGACCGTATCGAGCTTATTGACGGCGACGATCAGCTGCGAAACACCTGGAAAGCAAACGAACTCAATCGTATTGCTGGACTACAGTCAGGTCTAGCGACTCGGCAACGTTTCAAGTCAGATGAATAATGAAATCATGACTGGAATATTGTCAATCGATGACCAAATTAGGAAACGGTCACAAAGCGAAAAAATAAACGACAACGATATCGCGCATGACTGGACCCGAGCTACGTTATCTAAATCCGAAGACCTATTGCACACTGGCTTAAAAAAACAAACGCAACACGCTAAATGAAGAAAACTGTGCCAGATCATAATTCAAAAATGTTTTCAAACATCACAAATGCGGGCCTCTTCTGATGATGGTCGTTCCGGCTCGTATGGCTTCACAATAAAATAACAACACAACAACCATGATCCAATGCCTCACCCAATGATCGCAACAGCATGGCATGTTCGCGCGTCTGTCCTCCAAGATCGAATCCGGTCTCGAACTCGCCCCTCGTTGCGTTCACCACAAGGATGGCTGCGTCGGCTTGCGAGGCACCTAAACGAAAGGATGAAGCAATTTCAGACCATTTCTTGCCCAAATACACCTAATTTAAACAGGTGACCAACTTTTGGCCTGGACAAATATCGGAAAGAAACGGGTCTTCCCCGAAAGAAAACGGTTCTTTCAGTAAATATATTTTTAAGGAAAAAATGCAATTATAACTCACGTCACTAATTTCGACCAGCTTAAAAGTTGTTACCGGTCCTAAAATCAACCACTTTTGCGCCGTCCGTAGTGACATAACAAAACTTCGAAGTATCTTTATTGGAGTACGCCGCGCGATCATGGTATTTTGTAGGTATTTTTGCGATAAGAATCATCCAAATTCCTTTTCCGGGTTTTTCTGATGTTATTTTTTACTTAAATCTTTTACAATCACGAGACCTGCAGTCAAACAAATGCCGACTTAGAAATTATAAACACCAGCTATCAGCATAACAAAACATTTCTTTTTTCCAAGTCCAGAACGAAATCTCGCATAAAAACAACGCGCCACGCGCACCAAACAAACCTGTAATCATGTTTGGAATGAAGTCCTTGTGTCCGGGCGCGTCGAGCAGTGTGACCCGTTTGGTTGATGTTTCAAAGTTGGTCTTCGCGATGTCCATTGTGACACCACGCGTACGCTCCTCCTCCGTTTCATCCAGAACCCATGCGTATGCGAATGCTCCTGTGCGTGTGTGTGTGTGTGTGATAAGCTAATTGGAAAGTTGGAGCCGTGAAAGAGGCCGGTTGGTTGTTCAGGTTTGCATTTGTTCTGATAGTCAGGCGGCCTGCGCTAAGACTATGTGTAGTTCAAGCGCGGGCCAAGACCAAAGCCTAAATCAAATATATTGCCTCATGTTATTGGTCCAAAACCCCCAGAATGTTGCGAAATATGTTCTCAAAACAGCAACAATGCTCAACCCCCCCCCCACCCAACCTTTGCCAATCTTCTGGCTGTCGTGCTTGTACTTGTGGATCTGCCGCTGACTAACGTTGCCTAAAAAATTGGAATAAAGAATTAAAAAAATATAATTCAAACAAGCAAAAAAACTCATACATACAAGAAATACAAACCGGTCAACACGAGTAAATGTCCCATTAGAGTGCTCTTTCCGGCATCAACATGACCAACCACAACCAAATTGATCAGAACTTTGCCCTCTTGCGGGCGAGTTCGATTTCTGAAACGTCTTGCACACTTTTCAAATCCAAAGGACACAATCATGTAAACACAGGGTGCTCTCACGATGGTGCATACTCGATTACTTACAGGGTTATTGCTCTGTTTTGTTTGGTTTTTGACATGAAAAGGTATTCATCCATCTATTGGTCTCGTTAAATCTGCCGGTCACTTTTATCCAAAACGCGAAACATTTATTAACGCAATGCATGTCCCATCTGAAGGCAACCACTTCGATCACAACAGTGGGACCAATTTTGCGACTGAAATTGATCGTCCAACTATGACCGGTGTCGTATAGCGGGTTTGGCTTGCCTTCAGGTTTGATACGTGTCTGACCAAATTCAGGTCAGACTGACAGCCAAACTACGTAAAGAAAAACAAGCTAACCACATGTACATAAGCTCACACGCACGCAGACACGGCACTAATATTCCGAAATTCAAACCTCGGTTTATTCATAGCCATCAAGTTCTTGCTACTTGACGAGGGCGTGATCGGTCTTCTGACGGGTGACGGCGACGCTGACCGACGGGCTTCGTCCTTCAAATTGCTCACCATTTGTGTTTCCACTGGTTTGGCACCGCCCCCGTTCTTTAGGTTCATATTGTCCACCTGAAGTGGGCTTGGTTTGTTTTCTTTCAATGCAATAGCGCGCTCAGAATTTGCTCCAGTCAGGCACACTCTGCTAGTATGTGACACACAAGATGATGCGACAGCAGTGAGTTTTGTCCGTTTCGGCCTGTTTTCAAAGACAACTCACTGCAAGAGTACGACATCGTCCACTTAACGTTATTATCTATGTATTACTGAGTTGGTGCCGACGCAATAACCTAACAACTTGCACCTGGAAATTTGTGAAACAACAAATCCAACATAAGCACCCCTTTTCGGCAACAAAGTTCAGCTCAATCGCGATGCATGCAAATGCAGCGATGCCCTATAGCCCAATTGACTTCAGAAAAAGAAATATTTTGCATCATTCAGAAATAGAACTGAGCGTAAGTTTGGAAGCAATCCGCAACCAACCAAACAGAAACCAAAATCACCTGACCTCCACATGTACAAGAAAGAAAACAGAAGAAAAGCTCCGTATTTTCTCAACAAAAACAACAAACCCCCAAACGCACCCGTTCCATGACAGTATCCGTGGTGGCACGTCTCACTTCGATCACCGGTGGAGGACTAATCATTGAAGTTGTGGTGGTCGGGGCTGATATTTGTCGGTCGACAGTCGGGCTCGTTGTTGAAGGGCACACTGCAATCGGGAAAAATGGTCGGGACTATTTTTGGGTTGCTCTCTCTCTCATTGTGTGCCTTCTACACTGCGTTCCTTATCACTTGGATTTCACCAGGACACATCCAAGAATGGAAATGTTCACCACGACCATAAGCTTTTGGTGGACTTGGCCTCGGCACTATTCAAGCATAAAAAAATTGAAAAAAGAAGCTGACCAATTGACTGCAAAAAGAAGAGAGACGATGCTTCAGATTTAGAGGGCGCAATTAGCACCTTGACCCAGCGCTGCAAGAGTTCCTTCTAACCTGACAGGATCGGGGAAGTGCGGTAGCGCCCTTACCCAACATAGCTCATTTTTGCGCAATGCACAGATCACAGCAATATTTCTACAGTAGAAACAGCAGTACATTGATTATATCCCGGTGCCATTTAAATCTGGCACCTATCATATCTGGTATAATTTTTTCAGTTCAGGACCTTAATTTAAAATTTAGGCTTTTACAGTAGTTTTGGCCGTCTTTTAGGTACCAGGACGTCTGTGTAGCACCCAGAAACCGTGGATTTAGGGGCTCCTGGGCTTTATTTGAAATAACAAAACCCTGGATTACAGAAAAACGAAAAAAAACAATGGTGATCTTATAAAAACCAACCTTGCTCCTCCACCTCTTCCATGTCAAACACGGTGGTCGAGCACTGTGCGTAATGTCCATTGTGCGCATCATCGTCATGGTCTAAGTCCGGCTCTTCTGATATGAAATCACTCAATGCATGTGCACCGTACTGGTTTGTTGATGTGACGCGTTTGCGACGGTACAGGAATTGGGCTGTAAAATGAGAGCACGTAATCCATAGGGTCACATCTTTTAGTGACACGACACAGGTACATTATCACGACAATAAGGCATTTCGCGGTCACGAAAGGTCTCGTTTTATTGTTAATAATCGAAGGATTAATAGAAATCTCGCATCTGTACAAGAATTTCGGTGAAAATTAGTTTTCTATTTCTGTTGGTGGTCGAAACGAAAGCCGAGGAAAATTGAACTCCCAGTCAATCAGTGCAAGTTTGTGTTACGGTTAGAACATTTTGCGACGGTTCATGAATTGTGTTGAAATTGCGGTGAAATATCTCACAGAAGACAAGATAGGCTGTGATGCCACCATTATCTTCAGCTATAGTCTTTCCGTTTTATAACAGTCCAGAAGCGGTATGCAGAAAATGTTTCAACGCCTTGAAAACAGCAGTCATCGTCGTGGATGATAACCAACAGGTGGACAACGTGGCTCGAAACACGCGTGTCACCCCATGGCTGCTGTTGCGTTGAAACATTTGCTGTATACTTTGTTTGGACCGAGAATAAAATGAAAGACTATATATTCAGTCACTTTGGCAGAAACTTCGATCGTTCTGCCACAACAATCTTCTGCCCCAAGAATGTGCAGCCAAACGCTATGGCAGAACATTCGAGCCTTGGTTCTTTGTCTACACTTGTTTGGCACGATGCGCACGGGCGAGAGAGGGATGCAATTCCTGTTCAACCAATATCAATGATCTGGTGAAAATTTTCGGCCTTTTTTGCTCACGCGTCACAAGCTCATCACCGAGATTGCGTTACGAATTTACCAATTTTAAATGCAAAAAAATTTGACGGGAAGCAAATGCGTCAATCAAAAACAATGACACACTGATTCTACTTCGAAAAAACACATTTCTCCCAACTCACTTTGCGATGGTGAGGATGGAGCGAAATGGTGATCATCATCATACGATTGACCGTAGTCGCGATCGTCATCGTCTTCGTCCACTCCTTCTGCAAATGGAAAAGAAGAATGAGAAATTGTAGAGCATCAGGGTTCATTTTCTGCTACTCGCCAGAATTTCACACCCGGCCACTCAGTAGATCTTCGGGAATTGACCTGCCCTCAGACCACTGGCATGTTTTGAAAAAAAACTACTTGTTCACAGTCATTTCAATACAATGGACGCAGCCAGAAATTATCAGGTTTCGTCTCTGTGTGCATAAACCTAGTCAAAAAATCAGATAGACAAACCGTCATGCAGGTCGAGATTCTGAAAATTTCGATGTCGCGCCATTTTCGTCGAAAACTGAAAATTTGCTCAATATTAGCGCGACCGACACCTAATTTTCAGGCAAATCAGATAGTGCACCAACCTCAGCGGCACAATGGTTGTAATAAACCAATACCGACAATCATAAAACTCATCAACATATCATCAGCGCATTTTTATTCTCCTGTCTTTCATCCACGTCCCTGCCAAACAAAATAAATTTACAATGGATAAGTTTTTTTACAAAACAAAGAGCAAGACAAAACAATGGAATAAGGCTACAATTTACGAGAAATGACAAGCGGACTGTAGCTTGGTCCCAAAACACGATTGATAAAACAAAAAATAGAATAAATATAATATTAATTGTAAGAGAATAACTTGATCCAAAAATAATAACTAGAAAGCCACGGTTACGTAGCATGCATGAGCAAGCACCCATTTTTGCTGACTGGATGAGAAGCACCATAGCTTAGCGGTTGGTGGGTACCAAATGTAAAATCTTTCTTTTGCTGCACGGCACCCAAAACCGCACACCCATGATAGATAATCACAAAAGATTGTTATGCAACTGTCTTCAAGTCGAAATTTACACTAGCAGCAACCTTACACCCAAAACTATTCCCAATGGCAATTACAGTTTCCTGGGGCCCCACAATTATTATTCCTTCTTATCAAATTTATAATACTGTTTCTCCATGGATATCCGTCTAAGCGTATTCACATAGATATATCTTGAGAAGTAGATATACAGCCATCTAAACCACATCATTTGTGACCTGTGGCATTCGTACATTGCCTGTCTGACCAGTGAAACATCAGCGGGTGACAGCACGAAACAGAACACCGAGGTATACATGGACAGCAGAATGTCGAGGCAAGCACTGTATTTACGCATGAGATTCACAGTGTCGAGCACGAGGACCTGAAATAGATACTGTACGAACAGTCTATCATTTTCGTACATAGTGGCATCATGATCGGGGGATCCCACTATGAATTTCACCATAAATTGTTGCGCAATTAGGAGATCGGTCAACGGCAGATTTTGAAGCAATATATTATTGTTGACTATAAAAACACTTGAGGGTCACTAAGTGTCGTGATGACACTGTCATTTGTATGCATGTGGAACTGGCAGTTGACCCCAACTCTGGTGCAGTGGTATCTTAGCCGCTAACGACGGATAACTTGGCCAATACCAGTCTGCGTACGCGGACAAATTGACTCTTGAAAACCGCGCATTGTTTGAAGAAAATGAATCACACCAAAAGCTAATAATAATAGTCCCAACCCAACTATACCTGAGAATTAGACGGTAGTTTGTGATGTGTGTAGAGGAACTGCAACGCGAGGCACAGAGCTCGATGGTTGGGATGCAGCGACACGCCCCACTGGTCGAATGTGATCACTGTGTCTACCT
>JASAMV010004973.1:0-14714 GCA_030248065.1 Rhynchonema sp. JSB1_4
GTACTTATTGTCGGTTACTGTAACCAACTTTATTTCCTACAAATTCTGTCATCGGAAGATTGCCGAAAGTAATTATAATAACAATCGAGAAAATAATCACGAATTCTCCGCGATTCGGATTCTATTCTCTATAGTCTGGAGACACATACAGCTCCTGGTCGAGGACCATCTCGGCGTGCCTGAGATAAAAAGGCGACTCGCGGAAATGATCCTGCTGAGACTCGTGAGCAGCGCTGTGATGACACTCGCAACCATATTCAGCATTTGGGCCGTGCTGCTTACCGTATCCCTACCGCATACACGATTCGTGTACTTGTATTTGGCACTTTTGTGCACCGTTGCGTGTGATCTCGCACTGGCCCTAGCGGCCGTGGATGGAACAATTGCGATCTTCGCGCTGAATTTGTTGAAAAGCAATGAAGCAAGAAAATCATCAACAGCCAAAAATGACGATATTACCTGTGATCTAATGCTATCGTGGCCGATCTTGGTCGGGAGATTCTTTTGGCGACTTGGCTGTTTGAGTAGTCGAACGGCAGCCTTGGTCCTGCTTGCGTGCGTGTGCGGTGTGCCACAGTTGGGTGTGCTGCTGCTGCTGCATTTGGTCGTCGTTATGGTGGCGGCTTGCCTGTTTCGACAATCAGCGACTGCCAATAGACAGAAAGGCGAGTAATGTTTTTGGGGTGATTTGAGTTTTTGGGATGTCATATCGGTTGCTATCATGCCCATCGGTGTTGAGGAGTTTGACTTGATCTGGTGTATCGATCGTACCACCCTGCTTCAAAAGCCCGATAGGGTGCATTGTATATGCCATACAAGCTTATAATTGATCCGGCATTGATCGCATGAATTTTTTGGGTGTATAGCAAATACTTCGGGATTTATGCGTATTAGTGAACGTTTAGCTTTCATACAGTTAAGGGTGCATGATCCATCAGACAGCACCGATGGCCAGGTAATAGTTCAAGGTTGCATACTTTACAGATGTCGACTGTGATTCGCTTACCAAACCACCACCTTTACCCACCATTGCCCCACCACGACTGCTGCCCGCCTCGCCAGCCTCCCACCTGCCCGGCACGGCACACCTGACTCTGTGCGTGATTCATTGCCTGGTCTATCTGGAATTATCCATTGATCGTGTCTATCGATTGATTCATCTGTTCGCCTATTATTTTTTGATCATCGGTGAAAATGCGCTCATCACCGCGTTGGTCGGTTGAGTTGGGAATATTTTATTGACTTTTTCTGCTTTCAAAGTTTTGTCGTGAGTTGAGACCCAAATTTGGCACTCTGGAGAATATTCGGGACCAGTTGGGGACGAGCCAGGGCTGAAAAGATACTTACGCTGTAGGACCAGTTTTTTTGAATCTTAATGCAAGATGTCAGTTCACCAACACACTGCTGGAGGTGGAGCGCTTGGCACTAACGATGACCTGGTCCATTTGCGGACATTGAGAAATGCCATTATATGCATGAACAAGTGCAGCTTTAGTCATCGTGCAGCAGCACATCGGATATTTTTTTTAAAAACATATCAGAAAAATATAAAACTTTCTACAGGTCTGCTACCAACAGTTATTCGTGCAAAATGATGATGATGCCAATTCATCCATCGATCTTGCAATCGTGTCCCAGAGTGAGA
Source organism: Rhynchonema sp. JSB1_4 (assembly GCA_030248065.1). Lineage (NCBI taxonomy): Eukaryota > Metazoa > Nematoda > Chromadorea > Monhysterida > Xyalidae > Rhynchonema > Rhynchonema sp. JSB1_4. Next base: position 1,646 of record JASAMV010004973.1, read on the forward strand.
CATCAACCGACGCTGCAACAAATACGGCCTTACAAGTGCAACTTCCGACACCGTTTCTGACAGCGAATGCATTTCTGTGCATCATTTGGCTGTCCCTAACATTCAGCCTGTTCTTCTTAGTGGCCTATCACCAACTTTGTGCCTCCGCGCCACTGACAAGTTTGGATCGGGTGGTTCATGCACCTCCGGGGACATATTTTTATCGAACGAATGAAGAAAGCACGAGGAATGGTGATAAACGGACGCCGCAAGGTGGGCTTTTGTGGTTTTGTGATTATTTTGTTCATTTTTTGTCAAATTCGTGACAAATTGACAGTCTGATGATGGCTTGGTGTATCGTAGGGTTAGCACGTATACAGATGTCAGATCAGATCGAAAAATGGCAATGAATCTATGGTGCACCAAACCATAACGACATGCCAGACCGGTGAGCATGACAACAAAGATCGCAGCTAATGCACAAGTCGATGCCGTTAAATGAGTGCGCTGTGGGACATGACATTGTAATCCTAGGCAATTTTCATACCCACTTCAGGCACAGCATTGGAACTTGGGACATAAGAAATACTTTGCGAGAGTTCCATCATAACTCGATTTTCACAACGTCACTCAATTTTCTTTCACCTCACATATGTAGGTGTGTTCGCGTGTCGTCTACCATTCAACAACCACAAGCAAAGTGCCCGACCCAAACAACGCAGTCACTTTATCATGCCCGCCAACATGTCTGTCAGCATGTACAGTCCAACGGCCGAAACAGCCCCTCAAAACAACACCGGCTTCCAATTCTATTCGTCAATGATACCACGTCTGCATCCGGGCTCAGAACCGACCCGTCGCAAAACACTGCCCGTCCGAGACAGGGACCCGTCTGTCGGTGTTTACCCCGACCCCGTTGCAAATGAGGTGACAGGCGCCGGTATCCCAATCGGGGGCCTATCAGGCCTGTCGACGTTTTTCGACACCCGACCGCCCGAAAGACACACCACGCTGCCGAAGAATATCAAAATGGGACTAAACGTTCGCGAGAATATTGTCACTGAAACATCACTGGCGTTTGCGCACACCACGCGCACCGTGGAGGATAATTTGTTGGAAACCGTGTTTTAGATCGCGTCAATCTTGTATCTATGATTTATAGTATTGTGAACTCAGAAATTATGATCTGATTCAAAAGTGCGGGATAAATTTTGTAAAATTGCTCGAGCATTTGACATAAACAAGTAAAAAGAGAATTGAAGGTAGCCGGTGTGCATGTCTTAGTTTTTCACTGCGACTCAGAACTGTAAGCCTGTTGTATTTTTATCTTCCTCAAGAAAAAATGTAAAAAAATTAAAAAATATTTGTCCTTTATCGAAAATTTTTCACTCCGACTCGCTTTGTCTCCCCGATTTCTCAATGATGCATTCCAAATCCAGTCATCATCCCTGCCTGCTGTTCATGACGAGCATCGTTTTCCTGCTTGTGCTGTCAGACGAATACGATATTTTGATACGACTTCTAAATCCGATAACGATTAAAGCGGGGGTCCAGGCAGTGGGGTCACTGCGCCAAACTTGTTCAACTTTTCACAGGTTATAGTCGACATTAATCTCAACACAATTCCATTTACAGAACTTTAATTGAAGCAGTATCGACCGAGAACAGCGTCGTCAAAGGTACCAACTCGGGAACAAAATAAATTTCGGACCAGCTGCCCAAAAACGACATTTATAGCGTGTGAAGATACGTCACCAATCTCTTTTTATTCGCTGGGTTACGGTAGTTTCAGAACTGCACTGGGTAGAAAAATGTTTCACTGCCAACTCAGTGCCAACTCACCATCAGAAGATAAGCGCGCCAACATTTGGGGAACAAAACGCTTGATGACCAAAGAACAATGCAAAATTTGAATTTGAATTATTTCGGTGTGCAGTACATTGGTATTTGCGGGATAAAAAAATCCAGTTACATTCGTTCGGTAAATTTAACTTTTCGATGTCAAAGAAATCTTTACATTGGGAGAAACGCAGACCTCCCACGCAGTCGCTTGAAGCAAACAAGCTCATTCTTCATACACATCACAGTCATACAAGTCGCCGTGGATTATATTTTCAACTTTGGAGCAAACACGTCGAAACTTTTTCTCGGTTTTCAACCGACTAGACATCTGGGCGTCCACACCGGTGTCAATTTTCAAGTACTTTCGGCATTAAAAATGCTCATTTGAAAAAATGTCTTCCTTTTCGTTTTGTTTCGGTTCAAGTGTAGAATTTCAAGGAATATACTACCGCGTCAAGTGATTGGTTTTTTTGCCCTACCGTATACAAAGTGGCGGCGCGACATTGAATCATGCTTGAAATGAAACGTTTTCCTTGTTCAATGATTTTAGCTGAACATTCATTGTAAAATGTCGGGTAGACTTTGTATTTCACGTGACACATTTGACGATTTTGATGAAAGCCACCGATCTTCCGAGCTGTGGTGTCACTGTCCGTTGTTTTGAAATGTGATCTAGGCTGCCGGCTTAGGCCGGTCTCACATAGCACGCGGGTTAGCGGATTAGCGGGCGAGATGCGCCCGCTTTTTGCTCTCACAACCTAAAAAGCGGATTAGTGGGTTGCGCGTTAGCGGGCGAGCGAAATTTCTCGCCCGCTAACCCGCTAATCCGCTCCCGGGTGTGCTCTCACAATGTCATGTAAATTCGCGGGTTAGCGGATTAGCGGGTCCGCTAATCCGCTTTTTACGATTAGGACTGGTTCTAATTTTTTTGCGGGTTAGCAATGGAGGCGCCTGTTCAGAAGCTTATAATTTGTTTCCAAACATTATTAGAGCATTAAAATGTGCTCCCATAGATAATCAAAGATGCTGCTTTCCCTGCAGACATTTTTGTAACTGATGGACGCTTAGAAACAGTCTTTCCTATCATTATCTATTAATTTTCGTGCCCAGGTTCGACCGATGAATGATTACCAGCATATTTCTAAGAATTTATAATGAAAATGAGCGAAAGAACGGAAGTTGCCGTTGAAGAACCGAAGAACCTTGATACAGCAAGGTGGAACTGCGCGTAATGCTCCGGTTGCTATTGTTTCTGTGTATCATACCCATGCAAAACTTTGAAGCGCTGCATTCGTGGTTCACTGTTAGGTACTAAGCACCTGTTAGCAAAACGTACTTCCATTTATGATCAAGGACAACAGTAGAATGTACAGTCGACCCTTTACATAGTGACCCGATCGTCACCGCTATACATGCAGAGCAGTAATCTGGACTGGAAGGTTAATGGCAAATTGGGACCCAAACCGTCGTTCACTACAGATTCACTATGTGGAGGTTCACTATAGAGAGGGTCGACTGTACCTACATACACAAGGTTAGATTTGTATCGCGACAGGTACTGGTAGATATGGAAAGGGACAGTACCAGAGGTACGGCCAGCACTATGGAACTTTATCGGACAACATGGCTGAGGGGCGTTATTCTGTGTTTTGTGCCGGACGATTGGACAAAGCCGGCTTGGGCAAGACCACTTTGAGCAAGTGAAAAAAAGCAGTGCCCGTGCGCCTTTCTGTCATCCTGTTCTTCTGGGTAGCAAACTGTTCCATAATTTATACATCTCATTCTTAAGTACTACATGCAGTTCCAGAGAACTTGGGCAAGCGGATAAATAAAATAAATACTGGTGAACTAAACAAAATGGATGACCTGGAGTTGCACCCGCATTTCTGCCTCCGCGTACATTGTGAGAGCAACTGCGGGTTGCGGATTAGCGGGTCAGCGGATTAGCGGGCGGCTTATGGGCAGACCCGCTAACCCGCTTTTCCAATTCTGCATGTGAGAGCAAAAGCGGGTGTGAAAAGCGGGTCCGCTAATCCGCAACCCGCTAACCCGCTAATCCGCTAACCCGCTAACCCGCTACATTGTGAGACCGGCCTTAGCTGAGTGACTACCTACTGTATACGAGATTGTTTTTTTTAACCTTTTTTTTCGTTCCCGCAGTTTGCGCGCCTTGCCGCATACTGGTGTGCTTTTGGAATTTGCTCTCCTGTTTGAAGTCGTTCAGTCATTTCGAAGTGTTTTTTCAGGTTTGACTGGTTTGTTGGGGTCAAGTTACCTGCATGCATAGGTACTTTGAAATCTTTCCAAAACAAAACAGTGGTGCCCGATTTGCTTTCGAAGTATGCCCTCGAAAGTATATTCTTTCCTAAAGATTGACTAAGCGTTCAAAGAAAGTGTCTTATGACGTCTTTGTAATAACGCAACTCGCATTTTCTCCGTGTCGCAACTTGTCGCTTCATATTTTTTTCGCAAGTTTCATCAAAAAGTCAAAGTTTTGCGGACTACAACAGAAGAAAATAACAAGATGTACATCTTCATGGCCTATGAAACTGCCATAAATTGTCTAGTTTTCCATTTGAATGACCAAAACCAGCTAAGAATAGCAACAGCACACTTGTTTTAGTCTGAACTTTCCCAAAGTGCTGCGCCACGTTCCTGTTCGTGCCATGCACGGCGTCATTTATGATGCGTCGCTTATCACATTGCACCCGGGCTTAAATGTGCAACCAACAGGTTGTAGTATAAAACACTGCGTTGTTCTATTTGAATTTCGGCTAATATTATACGTAATAGCAGCACAATTCGTCTGGATTCAAACGCGAAATATGCTGTGAAGATCTATTGTACAGTATGTATTGCTTCATTCCCTCTAGTGCTGCGGGGCATCTTTATGGCGCGTTTTACGTAAGCTGCGAACGTGCGAACACTCTTATTCGCAGTTGTCTTGGGCCCAGAAATTCATGGCAAACGATAGCCTTGAGAAGGACTGAACCTCTGCTGGTTGAACGGGAAGCTTTGGCACTGGGCCGGTCTGACAGAAGAACCCAAGGCTCCGATGCATGTCTCTGGGTCATTGAACTTCCTGGCCTGAGCAGGAAAACACGTTGTCACGATTATGTTGCGTGTTACGGTACATGCTATTCCGTTGGTAGCGTGACCGACAACGTGACAAGTAATGTGTCACTTTTGAATTATTCGTGAACCATGGTGTTGTCATCAATATAACCAGTCGACAGTTTAAATGCAACTTCAAGAAGTCTTAGAGTAGAGGTATACATACAGTACCTATGTATCTTACCAATGGCAATATTGTGTTTGGGATGTTCCTTGCGTCTTCTTGTAAAACAATCCTTATAAAAGTGTCATCATATCATTTCTATTGTGCCGGACACCTTTTTCAAGTAATGAACGCTGGATGGAAGTATGCGTGCATTTCTTGAAAGCAAACAGCGCGCGATCATCTGGTTGCTTCTTCCTGACAAGATAAACATGTTTATCCGTTAAGCGGGCCTGTATCAGATCTGGTTTCCGGCCTCCCAAAGCCAAAGTCACGACAGTGGCATGCTTGGCGTCGAACATTACACTTATGTACGTTCCTTCGTTTAGCTCGGGCATGTTTACTCAAATGACATGACGCGTTTTGTTGTGTTTTAGGCTGCCTGGTCACATGAGAACATCATGAGCTCAAGTTAACCGAAGATTTGAAGCTGCGGATGTTAGCACTTCGCGTCTTCAGCCCAAATCAGATCCCTATGATCTGCAGCTGGATGGCTTGTACATAGTATATAACCCACAACGCACAATCCAGCGCTGCGGGTTAAACTGCACGTTACGTAACCTGGTCCAGGGCTTTTCGTGTGTGTCCTAAAAAAACCAGACACCTGCTGTTGCACAAACATACAGTACATGCCTACAGTATGCCATGCCAGCACAATGTCACGTTGTGTGCACGTGAACACACATTTCTCTCTCTCTCTCTCTCTCTCTCATTCCATCAAATGATGAGGTGGTGTGGCTTGAGAATGTAATGTACATAATGTATTTGCTAAAAGTTGGTTTGTGCCTCGAGAAAATGTTGCGCAAGTTTATTCAGGATCTTGCTAATTTGGGGTCCTTTTTGGGAAGAGCGTAGTCCAGGGATGGGGCAAATCCATGATATGACAGACTGTGAAAATCCTCCTGTGGACCGAAATCTTTCACGGTCCATCCACCTAGAAATCTGGACTGAAATCCTTCTTGCAAAATATCACGCGCAAAGTGATCACGTGGCCGCATCCACTTGCGCATTTTTGCCTAACATTTGTCCTGTCATTTCCAGCACCTTAACCGAGGATACCAAAATTTATGTATACCTACCGTAATACTACCTATGTTTTGCAGTCTGCCCAACTGGCTGGTCGTGCAGTGCAAGATCAATGCATCAAAAAAAGCACTGCAGACAGCCAGCCAGTTTTGCTGTTGTTGTTGTTTTCCACTGAAAATAATCTATCTCCTCGTCTGGTATGATGACACCACCACGTCGGTCCAAAGCACGTGCACAGCACACCCAATGAAAAATAAAAATAACTGCATCCAGGCCAGCTGGCAAGCAGTTGTTTTTAGTGCCACTTTCGCTTAGTCACTTGATGAAAATAGGTATATTTCTTGCTTTGACAATCGCGGGACCCAGAAATTCGGCGGAGCTATACTCTGACAATACTTTTGGGAGAAACTTTTCAAACACGTTGCCTGATCCGCAAAGCACATCATGCGTGTGTTAGCTGCAGCGGTCACGTGACTGCCAATCACTCAACACACAAGTCTAACGTAGTGATTTGCGAAATCCTACGAAACTCAGCTGGCTGCGCCAGCGGCGTGTGCTTTACGGATCAGGCAACGCGTTTGAAAAGTTTCTCCCAAAAGCATTGTCAGAGTATACATACATATGTATATATATAATCTGGGCTGGCTTTACCAGGGTTGGATTAAAAAATTTTTTTATTATCGAACTTTTTTTTTTTAAAAAAAAAACTTTTTAAAATTTTTTTTTTAAAAATCACTTTTTTTTATTCCGGACCCCCAAAAAATTGGTTTCTAGAAAAATGAAATTTCTGAAATCATGTTACTTAGGTATGTTTTGAGGGACACTAAAGAGAACTTCTCCACTGACTTGCATGTTTATGTCGATCACCTGCGATCTAGCCCATTTGGTCATAATTTGAGAACCCGCCCGAAGGTAACTCTGTGGGCATATATGACAAAGGGAAGACCAACCTTCTGTTTGTGAATTTGGGGATAAATTTGAAGAGAGATAAAGAGTTACACCACGCTCATGTTGTGTAACAAAAGCAACAAATGACAAATCCACACAACTGCAAATAGGCGAGCAAAGTGGAGTCTGTCGATAGCTTACGTCGATAGCTCAATAACTGCACAGTATACGGTATGGGGTGTCCTATATTATACGTGCAGCGATTGTTGGGATGTCTGGGAACTGTATGAGTCCATTACAACGCCATTTTAAACTGAAATATAAGCGCCGCAGGCGATTTTTTGAGAATGATGAGCAATAAAACGCATGAAAACATACATTTTTACCTTAAAAAAGTGAGAAAATAACGAAAAAAAGGGAAAAAATAATAAAAAAAAGTGGACTTACTTTTTAAAATTTTAAAATAAAAAAAGTGGCCAACTTTTTTTTTTTAAAAAAAAAAATTTTTTTTTTACAAAAAAATTTTTACTTTTTTTTTTAATCCAACCCTGGGCTTTACGCTGTTCCTTCAAATTTTAGCTTTGCATTTTGTTGACGATATTAGCTGTCGGCTGACTGGTACAGCGTAGCAGGTGGAGCACCACCCGCTTTTGTTTATTGTTGACTGAAAATTAGCTCGCGCACGGCTTTTGAACGTAGAGGGAGGACCACACAGACACCACAGTATTATCTCACGCCCGAGTGGCAGTAACAGTGAGCCCCCCATAAAATAACTATGAGCACTTTTTGGGAACTGATGGACTTTCATAATATGATTGATAAAGTGGTACCCCAGTTTCAAATAAGCTCGATGTTCGAAAAACGTGCTGCGCAGCGTGCTGTGTGTTTGGGTTGAGCGATAAAAAAACAAATAAAACAAAGCCCAATGTGTACTGTTGTGTGCTTCAAACATCAAACTTAAAGCACAACACAGGTGTTATCACCATTATTTTTATTCTGGTTTTGTTTTGTTCCAAGCAATTTCATTTCAATCTCATTTTCTGCGCGTTTAGCTTCTTCACACTTCAACAGAATGTGCTTGCCTCCTCCAGGCAGTTCGTTCTGCAAAAATTTGTTGTTTTGATCAAAATATGCTCTTGCCCTACGAACTACCGAAGAATGCCGACCAGGTTCCCTGGGGGGCTTATTTGGGATATACTTCGGACTTAAGATTTCAAAAAAAAACTAAGTGCCCAAAATAAGCCCCAGCCCCACTATGTATAAGCATGTGAAACGTAACTGAAAATGCCCACAGATGGGGCTTATTCGGAAAAACTTCCGAATTAGCCCCCCTGCACGGGGATTTGTTTGGCGTTCTCTGGTATTAAAAATTTTTGGTGACGTGTGACCATGATGTCATTACTAAGATCGGATGCATGTTATATTTTGTCTTCTCTTAATATTTTTAACGCCCAGAAATTTCGCTCGATTAACGTACGCCTAATTTCAGTGCACTTGGGTACATGGACATATGACTGTCTCCAAAACAAAATTCCAAACATTTTATTCTTGTTATTTGGCCAATAATTTTGACGTTATGCGCGAGCGTGAATTCGCTACGTGCAGCCTGCATTGCCACTTACAATTCAAGTGTTAATTTAGAAAATTGTGGTAAATTTGTGGTTTCAAATTACACAGGCAGTAATTTATTTATTACAAGTGTTTGTTGCACTTTAGTCATGGCATTGATTCATTTTCCATGGTCGGTTATTTTGAGGTCTACTACAGTGCTGACTGATAATGTTGTTTACCGGAAATTCTGTTTTTAGTTTGTCGCGTCTTTGAAAAGTGCTTTTGTAAAAAAAGCGCCAAAAAACATTAAATTTCAGAATCATATATACCGTGCCATATATCACCAAAATGACTCTGGTTATGTCACCAGAGTCGCTATTCCTGAACCCACCCCAACTGCCCACCAATAACCCACCGTCTGTGAACCCACCAATTCAGAAATCGTTCAAAAAGTCCCGCTTCACCGTGATTACGGTCACAAACTTTACACCAGTTGATCCTGCAAAGCCGGTTGCGGTTTCCGCTCCTGAACCAGTTCCGGTACCACGACTGGACCCCGAAATTGAACGCAATCTGCGGGAACTGCAACTTCCCGCCGCCAAGAAAACGGACAAAACTGTCGAGTCGCCGTCGAAACTGAGAAAACATGGTATGGATGGATTGATAAGTTCGATATTTCCAAATAGAAATTTTATCTATCAAATTGTCATAAATTAATCATTGCTTCCCAAAATGTTTGGTCTCCAAAATACAGTGCTTTCTGACCATTTTTGTTTTGACTGACTTTTCCGAGATGGAAATAGGGGCGATAAGGCTCTCTGGGTGCATGCCAATGTCAATAGCGGGATATCGGAAGCAACACACGATTCTGTTCCCGTTCCTTTTGACGCACTGCAATGTTCGTCCGGGTTCCCAGCTCTAAATGGCGTTTCTGGTGCCATATAACCAATACTTTTGTTGGGAGTTTACAACACACCATGGGGAGTTTAGAGCTGGTGCACCGCGATTACAATCATAAAACAGAGCGCGCGCCCCTGTTCTGGTTTGCCCGTCAGGCTGGGTGAGCGAGGATAGATTACAGACAACATCAGTGCGCGTTGGATTATTGACAAGTTTTCCGAAATCTGACCCAATGACCGTTAAATGGCCCTTTTCTGTGAATGCCACCGGCTCCATGGGGTGTCTAAGTATAATTATAAGGCAGCGACCACAAGGTCCGACGTGTTGCTCGGTCCCTGGTCAGTTTAATGCCCAAAACATGCGCATAAAACTGTTGCTCTGTTTAGTTGTTGACCACTCACATTGCACTTGAGAACGTTCTTTTTCTGCGTAAATGTTGCAACAGCTCGGCGAACAGCTCTTTAATGAAAAATCCGAAAAATCTCTGCTTCTTGCGTTTCGCTTTTTTCACTGAAATCTGTTGAAGTGTTCAGCATGTCAAACAATAATTTTGGTTTTTCTCACGGACGATAATTTGGCGCTTCTGTTCTCTGGCGCCGAAATTTGTTTGCAATGTTTTCATTGCGTGTTTCGACCCGTTTCAGAGTTCATCGTCAGTGTGAATGCATCACAGAAGTGGCCAACAGAATATTTATTGGGTGCCAAATTTCCCCGACATTAGGTTGCAATCAGGAAAATTTCATTAACTTTCAAATTTCCAGCCCCGATTTCGCCACCCACCGTTGACTTGCCATGTCGGCCGACTACAAATGAAGAGCCGGGGTGCACCACAATGCTCACCAAAGACGACCAATTGTTCCTGGCGGTGCTCAACACGAACAGCCGATTCGGGGCTGAGCGCCTTCCTCAGGGCCGACGGTCGAGTCTGACGAATCATGCCAAGCACGACTGCTTACTGATTGATAAGGCACAACTGACCGCGCCAGCCAGTGACAGATCGACGGTGAAATGTCTCAGATTCGAACCAATCAACCCGATTACGGATCCGAACAATAATAATCAGCAACAACAACAACATCACAAGCGAAAACATGATCCTGATGACAATACTGACGGAGAGTCGAACAAATTGGTGATTGAAATTATTGAGACGCCATTGGATGACCCTGATGTTTCACCGCAACGCCACACCAGACTCTGCAGGGAGATTGCAAGGCGATGGGCACTCGCTCAACAGCATAGGTGCGTTCCTTCGTAGCTCTTTTTATTTTTAGAAAATGTGTAAAAGAATGAACCAAAACGTTGTGAAACAAAGCCGGCCGGTTCATAAATATGCTGGTTTGGTTTACATCGTCATTAACCCTATGAGCTCATCTGACAAGCACTACAGGATCAACGGCTAACTGCTTTAACTGAACTGATGTTTCATAAAGATGCATTAGTCCACAGTTTATGGACCACTGTGGTGACACCAAACATATCAAAGTCGCCCAATTCTATCTGGAACAATCTTTGTGTGTCTTTTGAAGTCAGCAAAGTTTGAAAGCCTCTTTTTCAATAATAGAAACGTGAACGTGATCACGACGGACCCGATCCGATCATCAACTCTCTTATCGCCTGACCTTCAAACAAATGTTTCATCACACTACCACCCGTGCCAAACAATTCCTCCACGTGCACAGACATCGTCCATCGGCGCGTTACTGGATGATCGACTTTGAGCAGCCGATCGTCAATCAGGCACGATTCACTGCCAAACTGAACCGGCACAAAATCGCACTCGAAAGCGTGCACGTGCGAACGGATATGGACATGATATACGGTATGGGGGGGGAGATTTTTCTGAGTCGATTTTTCTGCCCACCACGCTCTATCGAGTTGTTGGAATCACCCTCTTTATGGCGACCTGATTACCGGGGCCACTTCCACTTGCATATGTTGTTATAAAATGTCCATTCAGCCAGTTAGAACATTTTGAGAACTTATCCAATCTCTTCCGATTACAATAATGATCCAAATTTTCGAAACCGCCACCGCCACGGGCAGCTGTTGCGCAAGAGGGGGTGTGTTTGATATATCGCATGCCCTCCTGCGTGAATTCTCGCAACCACCTCATGTGGTGATGGCGCTTTCGAGAATGCGAGCCAATCTGACTGTCACTGGCGTTGTTATCATGCCCATTCATCCCGTTGTGCCTTTTGAATATGAACTCATCCAATCATGAAGCCCCAGCAACAGCAAAAAATGATCCTTTCCCTGATTATCAGGCAACGTCAGTGTGGTGAATGTGTGTTTCGAGAAACGCGTGTTCATTCGTCTAACGCGTGACAACTGGTCGTCGCACGTTGATTGGCCGACGGTGTACGCGAGATCGACCAATCACCATATCGATACGTTTGAATTTCGAATACCGATCGGATCGAATAACGATAGCGATCGGTGGGTCCCCAGGGGAGGGGGCTATTTTTTTCATATGTTTTCTTTAATTCAGTTTTTTGCTTCCTTTAATTTGTTCATGGTCGGAAACCGTCTGAATGACTGATCTGCTAACACTGTGTATAGTTATGGCGTTTGTGAAACATTTTTCGGGCCTATCACTTCAAATGGTCAATATCAAGCATTTTGAGAGAGAAAATGTCATAAATGCAGATTATGTCTTGAAGTGCGATGATTAACGTAAGGATGCGAGACAATGGCAAAAGATTAGTTGTGAACGGAAGTAATTAAAAAACCGTTTTACTTTGTTGTCTTCCATGCCGATTGAGTCCTTTCTTACGCACAGTTAATATGTCAATTTATGCCTGATAAGACCTAAAAACGGTTGGCGCAAGTAACACTACTCGCTTTTATTGCCAATAAATTAAAATATTTCTAGGACGCTATGAATAGTCGCAGCTAAAAAGCAGCAATGATTTGTGTTGTGTCCACATCCTAAATGTCAAAATGTCAAAAAATATCCCCAAAAAATTGCAGACTCGAATTCTGCGCATGTTTCGTGCCGAATCCCTGTGTGCCCACAACTAGTCACCAACAGCCGGCCTTCTGGGACAACAATCATGGCTACAATTACGCGATTGTCAGGCGCGCATTGCAACAGAACAAGGATAGTCGGCCGGACTTGTGGTACGTCTCTGAACCGTGCGATGACAGCGCAGACGGGGAGGGCTCAAATGAGGAGGATCCTTATTATTAACACAAGATGGACCTGAAGATGCGGTATCGAACTTGGTGATCGGAATAGATATCGGATGTGCCTTGATCATATGGTGGTACGCAGCTTTTTTGGGGAACTGCCGAGATCTACTGACACATTCGACCAATCAAAAGCTTGCTTTAGCTTTCTGGAAAAAATGTTATGTGAATGTGACCAGTCGTAATTCGATCACCAAATTTCGTACTGTACAGGCTGATGTTTCAATCGTGAATATATGTACATAACTTTGTATAAATATTGTTGCAGAATAACAAGATAATGTTTTGAAAAAGTGTGTCTTTCCCACCGATCGTGTTTTTGCTATCGTGGAATAATAATGTTGGGCAACACAAAGTATCAGTCATCAATTAGTTCAAAATCGATGTTTATCCGAAGATTTTATGGAATATGAA
>JASAMV010004974.1:0-15851 GCA_030248065.1 Rhynchonema sp. JSB1_4
GAATCATTATCAAGTTCAATCCAACCGACCTCCATCAGTTAGACTCATCCCTTTCTGTTCCATTTCCTGCCGAATCTGATCGAGTTCATCCGTTAATTCCGTCAATTTTCTGGATCGTTCCGTCACGCCACCACTCGCTTCTTTATATTTCTCGCGTGCCTCTGCCAATCGGTCTTGCGCTGATCGGAATTGGGACAGTAGCGATTCGAGTTGACTGAAACATTAGGATTGTTGCAAGAAATGGTTGCACGGATCGATGATGGCCTGGTGCTCCTCTGGCTATGGGAACAACAGAAGGCTTGGTGGTCAAGAACAAAAAGCGCATTACATGTTATCTGCTGTTATCATGCGCATTGGTGCATGCAAAATCCGATGCTGCGCATATGGCGAAACTTGGCTTGTATTATATTCCACATCAGTTTCGACCATTGTGCACGCGCGCGCATGGTTCAAAGGTTTGTGAGCAAAAAGCAGACAATATATTTGGGGTATGTACCTGTTCAAGTATTTTTCTCGCGATCCGATTTTTTCCAGACTTTTCTGCACTTCATTACCCAACCGATCCAACTGCGTCCGAGTGGCACCCAGTGTTGTGTGAATGGTCTCCTGATATTGTTGCATCTGCTCTAGGTGACTGCGCCAATCCTGCAAAATTATTTTTGAAAAATAGATGCTGGTTAAAAGAAAAACAAAAAACGAAGAGAAAGACCTTAGCATCCTGTCGAACGGTGACCTTGAGCGACGGCATGACGCGTTCGACCTCCAGTTTCCACTCCAGGGCGTCAGTGTCGCTTTTGAGAATTTCTTTGTTCATGTCGGTGGCCTGGCATTTTTTGAATTTTTCATTAAAAAATTGGCTTATTCAACAAAATCAGTTGCTCACATTAACATTGGTGCCTGAACTGGGTCGCAGAGCCTGCAGATCCAGAAAACCTCCTTCGTCATCATCTTCTGCCATTTCTGGCTCCTGAAATTTGGGAACTTGTAACTGCTTTATTGTTTGTTTTAACATCAAAGAAGCTTTATTTATTATTTAGCGCTCCGAACAAGGGAGCGCGGTCAAACACATAATATTTTTATGGGCAGAGAGAAGCAGCAGTCGCCCACGCGCTTGCCGCCCCCGTCCTGGTCACACAATGCGCAGCTCTTCATGTGGTCAGCACGAAACATCAACCATGTTTCTAGTTGCTCAAACTGTTCCAAACTGTACAAATAGATAAAGTCTTTCGTTCATCATGTCAGCAATATCCCTAATTTGAATAACTGTTGCAGTTCAAAGGGGTTAATTTGACGTGGGCCTCACTGAGCCACGCCGCCGCCTGCAGTGAAACATCGCTACACACGCACGAGCACTGGGCTTTGTCAATGACACGCAGCCAAAGTGCCAGACCTCTTCAGATTCCTCTTCAAATTGTTCAGCGGTGAGCTCGGCCTCGTCAGCACCGATGTCTGCGTCATCTGGCTCCTCAGTTACTGCGGCCGCTCTGAAAAAAATATTTGTCCAAAACTTGTCTGAATGTTTCTCAGATGTTTCAAAAGAGACCCACTTTTCCCAAATGAACTGTGCGGCTTGAAGCGCCGAATCCGCCAGTTTATCCAACACATACAGACAGTGCTCGCCTGCGCCCGTTTTCAGCTTGTTCGGTGGAAAGTCAACATTGTGACCCTAAAATACACACTTTTGTGTAAAAAGTAAGCAATTTTCGACAGTGGAACCAACCAATTTTCGGACTTCGTCGATGATTTTCGAAATGGTCGCGTTTGGATCATCAAATTCTTGTGGCGTTTCAAACGAATGATTTCCCGCCACTTGTATCAGCCAGGCGGCCGTGTTCGTGAACATGAAGAACTGTTCGCCGGGATTCGTGGCCACCGCGAAATAGTGTCTGCAGATTTTGGGATTTTTTATTCGTTGTCATGAAAAAACAACAACAAAAACAAACAACAGTTTTATCGCAACTCACTGTGAGATCGCCTTCCTTGTGCTGGTCTTTTTAACGAATTCCTTCTCGAAGTTGAGCAATCTCAGTTTGTCCAATACATCCTCCATCAGCAGTGTTTGAGTGAACACCGAACTCGGACCGGCTGACCCGTGATCATTTGATGGCTGACTGGTTTCATCATCGGCCATTTTTTAGACTTTCGAGGTGTCTCTGGTCAAATTTCTTTACATTTCTACACGTATCTTCAGATCAAAATTGTTTTGAGCTTTTTAACCAGTTGAGGTAATGGCATACTGTTGTGTTGCTAAGCAACTCATGACAGCTAAAGCTAACGTGCCGGCATGCGTGTGATCACAAGCTGCTGTACCCTGCTTTCCTGGGCTGACACATTGTGAGTAAGGGTAGCAAGTATACTTGTATGCTGACTGCTGTTGAGTGTCTAGGAATTTCAGAGGCAGGGCACAAATTGGAACTTCACATGCACTCGTTGTCGCAGGCGCAAGACGCAACGCAAGGATGCCGATGCGTGCCAGCCAACGAGAACGGCAAAAAGGACGCCACTGCGGTTGCATACGACAGTTCCGCGTGACGGCGAAATGAAAACAAAGAGAAATTCCAATTTTATCGAAATTTTTTTTCTAACACGTACCGTAATTTTAAAACCTAAAATACAAGGGAGGCTGTATTTTTTCACTGACCCGTTTTAGGGGGCTGTATTTTTGTGTGGGCTCTATTTTTGGGGGCTGTATTTTTTGGGGCCTCCTAAAACCCCCCGGGTTCTATATTTCCGACAATACGGTACCTCTGCCCTACCCGTTCTGTTTGTCAAATTCAAATTTCAAATTTTATCTGCACGCTTTCGCAAAGACCTTTACACAAGATCCGGAGAAACCCTAAAAAAGTGAACATGAGTACTAATAAACGAAAATGTGAACATGACGAACCAGTGTAGTGGCAGGCAGATGGTTGCTGCAAGGTACCCTTGGGGGGGGATGGATCCAGATGGTTGCAAGGTACCCCCCTACCCAGCCTCCGGGAGGTTGCAAGGTACCCCTGAGGTCCGAAAAAAGGGTGTTTTTTGCATGCATTATACTGCAAATTTGGCCGAAAAATTGGTACTTTTTTGCATTTTGGCCGAAAATTTGCCTAAAATACCTATTATATGGAGGTTTGCGCGCGGAGCGCGCGATTTTTGGGGTTTTGAGGTCGAAAAACACCCATTTTCGCCTATAAAGACCATAAATTGATGGTTGCAAGTTACCCTCCGGGGTGGTTGCAAGGTACCTACCCTTCCCCCCCCATCCCCCCCCAAGGGGTGGTTGCAAGGTACCTACTCCTTAGGGGGGGGAATCCCCCCCATCCCCCCCAGCCAGTGTAGTGGCAGGCAGATGGTTGCAAGGTACCCTTGGGGGGGGGATGGATCCAGATGGTTGCAAGGTACCCCCCTACCCAGCCTCCGGGAGGTTGCAAGGTACCCCTGAGGTGCGAAAAAAGGGTGTTTTTTGCATGCATTATACTGCAAATTTGGCCGAAAAATTGGTACTTTTTTGCATTTTGGCCGAAAATTTGCCTAAAATACCTATTATATGGAGGTTTGCGCGCGGAGCGCGCGATTTTTGGGGTTTTGAGGTCGAAAAACACCCATTTTTGCCTATAAAAACCATAAATTGATGGTTGCAAGGTACCCTCCGGGGTGGTTGCAAGGTACCTACCCTTCCCCCCCATCCCCCCCCAAGGGGTGGTTGCAAGGTACCTACTCCTTAGGGGGGAATCGGGAATCCCCCCCCCATCCCCCCTCCCAGCCACTACACTGCCCCCAGCCACTACACTGTGACGAACAAACGACAAAGAAAACGTACCGGCGAGATTCAACCAACCAAACTACTGGTAATGAAGAGAACAAACGTAACGAGCAATAAAGTCGGCAACGGATGACGGAATATAGATGATTGATAGATTGATTGATGATATAGATGATGTCCGTGTTTGTTTGCTCATATTTAGCT
The DNA here is from genome assembly GCA_030248065.1 of Rhynchonema sp. JSB1_4. Lineage (NCBI taxonomy): Eukaryota > Metazoa > Nematoda > Chromadorea > Monhysterida > Xyalidae > Rhynchonema > Rhynchonema sp. JSB1_4. Next base: position 3,950 of record JASAMV010004974.1, read on the forward strand.
CATTTTGTTGATTCTTCCTAGCCTGCCGTTAGGCTTTTGCGAAAGCATGCATAAAACTTGAAACTTGAAACTCCCCCACCTCCCCCTCCTAAATCTCCCCCTCCAGAAATCTCCCCCACCCAGAGGTCGCACGCAATCGGGCCGGGTTTGGCCGGCCCGGCCCGAGCCCCCAAATCTCCGGCCCGGCCCGACCCGAACCCCCAAATCTCCGGCCCGGCCCGAACTTTCAAATCTCCGGCCCGGCCCGGCCCGATTTTTTGGCCCAGATTTTAACCCAATTAGGTTTTTTACGGCAACGCTAAAGAGGACCACCACTACTGTCGTATCCATCCATCCGGAGTGATCGAATGATTCAGCATTATTTCGTTCAATTTCAGCTCGACAAAGACAGACAACCAAATAAACAACACTTTCTAACCACATCCACAACAATAATGGATCAATCGCTTGACGACATCATCAAAACACAACGTCGCGGTCGTGGACGCGGTGCTGGCGGCCGGGGCGGGGGCAGACGTGGCGGTGCGAGCAGAGGTCGAGGGGGTGGTGGCGTCATCAGGAGGGGCAGGGCTGGATTCGCCGGTGGCGCTGGCGGTGGACGTGCGGCGTTTTCGACAAGAGTACGTATGTTTTGTTTTCTGCTGACTGTCGGACTGGGTGAGACATTGTTTTGACTTGTATTTTTTTATGTTTGTTTCTTGTCGGTCGAGTGCGGCCGTGGTTTGTCGTTTGAAGCCATATGAGGCAAGGTTTGCCGGAGCAGAGTACATTATCACAGTAAATCTGGTCCGGTGGAAAATGATGTGCTGTCGAGAGAGGCTCATATTTCGGACATTTACTCTCTGTGACAGACAGTGATAACAACAGGCAACCGTGCAGTGCCGTGGCTGGCGGGGTTTTGGGGGTCCCCCAGTGGTACCTTACCCTACCCACCCCACCAGAGCAGCCACAGCACTGCAACCGTGTGAGTTGGAGTTGCAAATCCTGGTCTTGCTTGTTTTGCCATGGCTTCAAATATGGAACATGCCCGGCTCCGGGCCGGCTTAGCCTGAACCCTGGCACACTTTTTTTGAAATACACAGTTATTTCCAGCCATTCTTGTGTGTTTGCAGCCCGGCGGCATTCCATCAGGCAGATGGCAGCACATTGGTGGTGGCGGTGGACGTGCGGCCGGTGGCGGGGGCATTGCGTCACAAGCCAAACTTCTCGTAACGAATCTCGACTACGGTGTGTCCGATAATGATATTGAAGTGAGTTGGAGGGTTTTTGGTTTTGTGGTTTTTCCGTTGGTTTCCATTTTTCTTTATTTGGCGCATCATCATTGTTACCAGCAAGTTATACGAACCAATTGACATGAAGCCCAAATCCTGAATTGTTTTACACGAACGTCGAAATATTTTTTTGAGTAACGGCAAAACGTTTTTTCCACCTGCAACTATAGTGTCGGGTGTTTGGTTTTTGACTTGGCGTTTGGGTGTCGGGTCTTTTCATAGTAACAGCTGTCAGCACACCCCAAAATCCGATACCCTAACGTGAATGCGAAACCAGAACTTCCGCTTTCGTTCTTTCTGGTCGTCAGGGCCTTATTTAGTTGGATTAACTCGTAAATCAACTCTGATGCCCAGCCAGTTTTAACATGGGTACGCGTACAGGCCTACGAATTTTACTCGGCGTGATAATGGATTAGATTATAATAAATAGATAAATGTTACATTATAATAAATAAACAAATGAAGCCATCCAAAACTTTGCAGGATCTGTTCGGCGAGTTCGGCGCCCTGCGTCGCGTCAACGTGCACTACGACAACAGCGGCCGTTCGTTGGGCACGGCTGACGTGCTGTTCGAACGTCGAGCCGATGCGATGAACGCACAGAGGCAGTACGATGGCGTGCCACTTGATGGTCGGTTGACAGCCTGAGTCGTCAAGGCCAACCCTGATCGGGCAAGGACTGGCCCGTCTGTCTGTCTGCTTGTGATCGACCGGCTCGCCTGCATGGCCGGTCGACGAAAGCAGTTTCATGGGACTGTGGAAGTCGATGATTCGAATTCGGAGGGACTCTGCAATTAACGAATGGACATTTCTTGCGGTCTCCACTCGTCTGCGCACCGTGTGTGGGCTGTCGTTCATCATGTCATCACTGGTCTTCAGCAGTCTGGCGGCATCTCAAGATCAACTCTAAGCCCATTGTTAATCAATCATAAATTATATAAAAATGAGATTTCCTAAAAATCTCAATTAAATTCCGAAATGTCCGACATCCAAAATCGGTGTGAGGAGGAAAACGGCTCGCACGTGTGTATGTGCAAAGGATGATGGAGACGAGCTGGTTTCAGAGTGGTCGCTCCTCCGCTGATCGTTGGTGGAGGATTTTCGCAATTCATTCTTCCAGGACGTCCGATGAAAATCCAGTTGGTCGGACCCGGTGCCTCCGTCGGCGGGGGTTCCGGGATCGGCCAACGTCTCTCGATGCCGGCGCGTACAGGGTATGATCTCATTTTCTTTTTGTTTTGATTATTTGTTTCTTTTAAAGCTGCTGGTTAGCAACTCTTCGACTGCGCTTGATCTTGGGGATAGTGTTTATAAACAAAGTTCGGACATCACGTTACTCGACCCTAATCTGGCGAGCCGATTGGTTGCTTCCTGATGTTTCACGGTCACGTTGAAGTTTGCCCCTGGTGAAAAAAAAAACGAAAAAATTTGAAACGCTGTTGTGACACGAATAGGCTGTTTCAAAGTTTGATACTAAAGTGACAGCAACCTCCAACATTGTGGCAAAAACCGCAATGCACAATAGCTATTGAAACGTCCGCATTGTTGAATAAAAAAATAAAAGGTTTCAGAAACCTGGTCATTTTTTGCTGGGATTTTGTACTCGTATAATTTTAAGCATCTGTGGTGAATGAAATAAGTTGTCACTTACAAACAAAAATCCTTGCAGACATTATATCAATGTTTGGAAACATTTTTCCGTGTTTCTGTTTTCGGCCTGAAATGATGTTACGTGCAAACAACAATCAGGAAAAATGTTTTGCAACACTGATAATATTGCCAGTGGCAAAGTGCTTTACGATCTTGAAACTCCTTTACTGTCTTTGTCGCACTTTACAAAGTTCCGGCAATGTACGTACAATAATTTTGAAAGAATGCGAATTTGAGCGAATCATTTCATCAGACCCAAAGAAATGAATAATTTCAGCGGTCGCGGTCGAGGTGGCGGTGGCACACGCGGTCGCGGTGCAGGTGGCCGGGGCCGCGGCGCCGGTCGGTCGGGCGACAAAAAGACGCCGACACAGGCCGAATTGGACGCACAGCTCGATGCTTATGTTATGAACAAGGTTGGATTCTTGCTGGGGAAACGGTTTTCTGTATTATTGTTTTTGTTTTTATTTTGGGTTACCAACTTTATGGATGTGCAGACCACGATCAGGAAATAAAATACGTCGTGATTGTTGCAACTTATTCAACCATGCTGTGGCTTCGGCTGAATGCTGATTTGCGCTTTGGAACAAGCGGTCAAAAAATATTGCTTCGTTCTTATGACAAGATCTGCTCTTGCTCTCGCCTTTTTTGGATCATTGCCTAGCCATCTGGTGCATTATCTTGGCGCTACTGATACCGACGACGTCCTGGTACACCGCCGCCAGTCTGCGAAAACAGGATGAAATTGGAACTTTGATTGCTGTTATACAATTTTTATCTGATCAGACACGCACAGTTATACGTGAGGTCCCATCGGACGTGAACAGCATCTAATCTATCCTTTTCATTCAGGCGTGAGCCGCGGTAGCGAGTGACCAATCATCGTTGTTATTATCACTGGCTCGTGTTCATTTCCGTCTTCAAGTATCCCCAATATTATCCCTCAACCTTCAACAACAAAAAATGCCGAACTTAAACATTACCGTCAATGGACAATTATGGTTTCGTACACGGACGATGTTGCTGCTGTTACTTACCCACATAAATTCGTCGGTTACTCAGTGATCTTCTGGACTTTCTTTGTGTTTGTTTGTAACTTTAATTTTGATTGTTAGTGTTGTTGTTTTTCATTGATAAATTCCGAAGTCAATCCCGTATTTTTTCGTTGCTAATCTGGTTCTGGAACTATAGTATGAAACGTGGTGAATTGGATTCTTATGAAAGTGTTGTCCATTGGTATTTGCTAACCAATTTTGTGTGTGTATTGTTTTATGCTTGTTCTATCTCGTTTATAATGGCCGATAATACTCACCGGCCCCAGTTTGTAGACCCGAATAAGCAGTGAATACTTATGTATGTAGTTCCACCTGTTTTCTTGTCTTATTGCGCTACAAAAACGTCAAACCTATCGAGAAATGTAATCGGCTGTCCTCTGGACCATCTAATTTCCCTTGTAGTTTTAATTAAGGCGTCTTGTGGTTATTATATGACTTCTAATAAATGTATTTTCTTCTCTGGGACTAATCAGTCTTGTTCTCTGTAAGTTCTGTATAGTGCTGTTTTTGTCGTTTTTGAAAGAGCTCCTTTTTCTGCGCAAAATCTTTTCCTCCTTTTCACACGAATGGGTTGTCTTGTCTGTTGACATTGGTACATTATTGCTGCATAAAATGATGAAAATGGAAATAGAGTTTCATTTTGAAGTTATCAACGCTAGTTCTGTTCAATGTACTTTATTCTTTATCAGTGGCAAAGAGGATTGCCAACATGCCACAAGCAAGTTTCTGTGAACTTGTAAAATATTAGCGTCACAATAGTCCTCTCGGCTTATAGTAATGTGGTCAAATCAAGCAGCCCCAAATGAGCGCGAAAGGTAATTCACGTGATTTGACCACATTATTTACCATAAGACGTCCTCTCGTGCTCAGAAGCAAAACGATTTTACGCGTATTGATGTTGCATTGAGAACCTAGCTAATGCCTTCGCACATGGTGTTTGAATTTGCGAATTAGTTTCCAAAGGCGGTTATCACGAAATCTGTGATGTTTCATGTGGTGATGATGTTTGTAAGTCGCACTTTCGCATTCGTCAACGCAGGACTGTAGAAAATCTGGAAGGGTGTCTAAAGTAGTTATTTTTTCCCCAAAACACCAAAGGGGCCCTCAAGATATTGGAGCTTGAAGAACGAAGACGTCCCATCAATTCGTAAGTCAACAAATTACCGCGCTGTTCAAGCGTTGGGTACCGCAGCAGTTTGGGCTCACCCTGAACTTCAGGTTGTGGGTTGGGCTCAGGCCTAAGGGGAACGGGCACGCCGAAAGTCCTTTGACAGTTTGGTGTATACTAAACGTTCAGATTGCTGGTCCCAGCCCCACCAAAACCTCGGTCTTTGAATGAAATCCACTCTAATCACAATATCCTTCCAACCTTCAAACACATGTTTCCCAAGTCCACACACTCCGATGGCTCCATCTTTATGAAAACATTTGCGGCAAGCGTGACCACAATCCGGCTCTGTCGTCATGCACAACGTGGCGTCCGTGATGTAGACCTCACAGGCCGATAATCCGTCGCTGTTGTTATGTTTGCCAATTGGCGTTTGTTGTGGAACGACGCAAATCACAAACGAAAAACTGATGATAGTAATTTAAGCGAATGGGATAGTCATTTTTGTACACGTTTGAATGTTGTGGAAAACCATTGTGTGCGTGAAAAATGTCGATGTGGTATGTTTATGTACAACCAGTGCATTAGCAGCAAAGCACGCTGTTTTGCCATTTTTATGACATTCTTATTCAACGTCTCTACCACAAAATATTATTTTAACCGGTTCTCAAATGGTCGTACAGACGTTGTCTTTTACAGAGTGACGTTCTTTTCTGATGACGAGAGATTGAAGCAGGCAACGAGCTTGGTCGAAAAAAAGGCCGGACATGAATACATACTTACATAGATGACCAGCATCCCAGTTTTTCGAGTTTGTGTTCCTATTGTTGCCATTGCTGCAGTGCATTTTATCTTCATACTCTTTATGCAATAGCCCCAATTACAGTGCACAGTACTGGAGGTGTCATGTCCCCTATCACCTATGGCCCAAATTCTCAAAAGCGCAACCGCCAATTGGGGTGGTTGCGCCCCCAAAAACAACGATGACTGACAACTTCCAACTGGCTGACCTCAATTTGTGGCGTGTTTACGCGAACAGCAGCATTGTTTACCTACCGCACGCACGTTTTGGGAATAAAGTGGAACTTACGCACCGAGGTTAAGAGCGTCAGCAAATACACTGTTGCGCAACCACCCCTGGCGGTGGCGCCTTCGAGAATTTGGGCCAACATTACGAAAGGCAGAGTCGGCTCCTAACCGCGTTCTAAGGAACAAAGCACTCCACGTCGTTGGAAGCAAACGATCAGGAACGTATGCACACAGCCACTCGTCCGCTCAAAATAAATAAATGATGCAGGGCAGCGGGGGTCAGGCGCAGAGGGCATCTAAAAATAATCGAAAAGTGTCAAGGGTGTTGAAATATGTCCGGGTGCCTTGCTGCGGTATACGCACTTCGATCAAACGAAACTTTTTGTGTCATTGCCTTGCGCAAGCCTCAGAGCGTAGCCTCTTACAAGCGCATGGTGCTTTCTCGGATATCAATTGGCTTCATGCATACTTGGTGGCTTGGCACCTCGTTTGTCAAAGTGCGAAGCGTTTGGAAAACTTCTGTTTGGCCGCTGATTAGAAGCCGACAGTTGTCGCGATCAGGAACTGAATCGGAAATCGCTTTAGCGCTTTTCATCTCACGGTCGCCGGGTTTGTACCCGCACAGACACTTCCGTCACGCCCCATACACACGCACCCCTTGTCTGCTTGACTATGAGTCATTTTCGGATTTTTCTCGTGCAAATCAAACTACAGTATGACATGCAGTCAAACCCCATTGTGGCGAACAAATAGCATGTCAGGACACCCAGTTCGTGATAACAAAGGATTCAAAAAATGTATACCTGTCTGGCCTGTAACGGATCAGGTACATGTAAGTGTACAGTGTACAGTATATACCTGGAGGCTGAGCAGATATTAAATCATAAGATGTTGGTACACATATCCTACTTGGCTCATGTGTTCCGGTCCTGATGGGCTTCACGGCACGTGTACATATGTACGCAATCTCAACGAGAGACTTTTACTGTTGTGTTGACCTTCCGGTGAATTTTTTCTAAGGGCCCCACTCCACCGCAAGCATGTTATTGCCGTAAAGGCAGTAATTTTTAAAATATTGTTATATTCGGCTGAGCGCTGATCAGCCGTCATGTATTCAAAAGGTGTCAAACGCTGAGAGCCATGTTTCCATTTTATAATTCCTATAAGTCGAAAAGCACACCACTCACAGAAAAAAATACATACATACTGTACGCTCGAAATTGTTGTTTCGCGTTACATGCTTGATTGCCACAAAGTCTCGCGGGAAAAAATTCCCCTCATTTCTTATTCGCATCAATTTATATGACAAAACGACGGAGCCTCGGGAGGCTTAACGACATCAAACAGAAATTAATCTACTGAACCCAGACGCAAAGCGGATGGATAGACATATCCTTTGCACGGAAACTGCACGGAAAAGCAGCCTGCTCGTTGCCTTGATAAACTTGTATTAATTGAGTTCGGTGTGATCGCTGAGATATGGCAGTTTTCACTTTTCAAGTTCGTTAACACTCGATACGTTGCTTCAAACACGTCAGCAAACTGCATATTTGAGAAATGTTTTTGTTCGCCTTCTTCTAAATATTAATTACTCTAATCTGAAAAACGACAGCTTGTGCACAAACCGAAAGCCGCAGGCTCATTTTCAAAGTCGGCTTTCCGCCTTTTGCCAAGCAAGAAAATACGAGGTCGAAGCTTAAAGGAAGTGTTGTGATCAATCGGAAATGAACTCACCGCGTGAGACTGTATAGCTTGTTGACATCAACAGTCAACAGCATATTACGTATAGGGTCTTATAGGCAGCTCAAAAAGTAATCTTCCATCCTGTGTGAAAGTTTGGCTGACTGTCTTTGCTTGTGTTGACAACAGGTGAAATAACCGATGTCGCATCAACTTGCTTTGAACTTGATGAAGTACATATGCTTACTACTGTAGGTAGTGTACATATGTGCCCTGCGGGAAGCTGGTATACTCAACTGTCTCAGGCCGGTTTCACAATGCATGCGGGTGCGGGTTGCGGGTCAGGCATTTTCGGATGTGGCAGCAGATACAAAAATCCATTGTTCATAATTTAGGTACCGTTGTGATCAGGGAGTCCAGCTTGACATGCTTGTTACTTTTGATTTCTTTGAAACATCAGTAGACCACATTTTCCGCTAACCCGCAAAAAGTGATGCGGGTTGGCGGTAAATCAGATCCAGTGATGGCCAGGGTCAACAGTTGAAGCAACAGCTCATACTTTTGTGAAGAATTCAGGCAAACGAGAATGCATTGCCTGACACCAAAATTAAACGGGAAAACGGTACCTAAACGCTTTCACATGCCAAAATAGCTAACCCGCAACCCGCATGCATTGTGAAACCGGCCTTAGGTACTTCGGCTCTCTCGCCTCTGCTTGACTTGAAATCGCCAGGCTGAGACTCTTACAAATTTGGGTTAATACCACGCTTATCATTATGTACAGTAATGGTCTACAGATTCAATACGTAAGGTTTCGAACCTGACCATGTCCCAAAGCTTAAACCAATGCATTCTTGTGGTTCGATTATAGCCGATTGCGTGCGCTTACTAGAAAGCAATGATTCATGATTCATAAGAAACAACCGCGATGCATTTTTATTGCATTCCGGAGTACTCTGAGAATCAGGTGACTGTTTGTAAACGTCTCCCCATTGGCCCTGTCTCCAACCTTTGCCGCTCGTTAAACCGGGCCCGGCCGCTATTACTTTTTGGGTTTTGGGCCTCGCTTCTGACATTGGGACTCAGAAAATTAATCTTGAAGAACTGCAGCAAAGTGACAGTTACCGAGCGAAATCGATCTACCAACATGGCCGTTCCGGCACAAGTCAGCCCAATATTGACGCACAAGGACTTGCCAAGAAAATTCAAAATCACTGGGGCGTGGTATAGGCAGCGGGTTTTGGCAGCTTGACAAAACAATTATCATTTACATAGCATAATGTTTTGCCGTGTTACCGTAACCCGCCACCTTAATATCAAGCTCCAGTAATTTTGAATTTCTCTTGTAATTCCTGATCATCACGTGCAGACACTGTGCATCAATATTGGGCTGATTTGTTCCCGAACGGCTGTATTAGATCGATTTTGGCGGGTCATCGCCTCTTTGGTGAAGTTCGTCAACATTAAAATTCTTGATCTCGATGCCAACTAACGATGTGAACGAAAAAAACGTGGTCGAACCTCCCAAAAACAACAGCGGCGGGCAATAGTGCCTCAGCCTAGGTCTGACCGTCAACCCGCGTTAAAAATCGTCAGGTTTTTTGCCTAAATATTTCACAGAGCATTTGCATACATCGTTCTGGTGTCACAACAAAATCTGAGAAAAAACAGGACGGGGTTTACCCGGAGGCAATCAAAAGTAAACAGCGCAAGACAAACCAAGGAACTTTTTTACGATGCGCGCTCGAAGTCACCTCAAAGGAAATGGATTTTTAGTCATGCCCAGTAGCCTAACCGTCTACGTGTCCGTTCCGTATAGAGTAAGTACTTGTAGCCCGCCTCACGCAGCAGGAAGCAGTTATTTTTAGTCATTTGTCACAAAAGCTTTTGTTGACATTGCCGGAAAATCGCTTCCTTTGTAGGTATTTTCGGAGAAAAATGTGTACTGCCCGTGCAAGGGTGGGCGAAGGTGACGTAATGTATGTATGTGAAAAATAGTAGCCGTTCCTTTGGCTAATAATTATGAAGGCAACGTTATCGTTAAGAGCTTTCCACCTTTCAAAGAAAATTTTAAGCTCCAGGCGCTTAAACTATGCGCAGACCAATATTACAAGCCTCACACGAAGAAGTTGGCTGAGGCACACGTAGTGCAATTATTATTATATGTAGGTATAGTATATTCACCTACTGTATTATGCATTTTCTTAGGTCCATGTTTAAGAATACAAGTTTTATCAAGACAATAAAACATATACAGTACCTAAGTTTTGCATACTTGTGAGTTTGGCCCTCTCCCCATTGTGTTGAAAACTTGAAACCATACAAATACTTTATGTAGGTTTCCTGAACGATGCTGCACGTTTGGCTTGAAAAGTGTCATTGCAAACGAAAGCGATGGCACGAAACTGTCTCATTTGATAGAAAAGTTGGTTTCTTGCGTGCTTTCGTCCGCCGGCTCTCTCTCTATCGGTTTGATTTGCTTCTCTGAAATCTTGTTAGGCCTGAAGGTTCAAAACTGAACACCAGGTTGGAAAACATGCGGATGATTTTTTCCGAAACAAGCCGACCCGTTCGTATAACTGAAGCCGAGTTACCGAACAACCTAGAAGTTTCAAGGGAAGCAGCAGTTTTTCGGACCACAGCTTGCTGTTCATATATTTTTTGTCAGTCTGTCGAAGAACGTATAGGTGTCTCACTATGGAGAAGCGTTTCAATGAATTTTAATTAGTAATGAATTCAAGTCGTAATCGTTTTAGAGCAGTAACTGTTTTCTTTGCAGGAAACGCCTGTGGACGGACAAACACTGGGCACGAATATCCTAAATTCTGGACATCAAGTTGTGCGACGAAAACGTTCCAAACTTTCCGCTTGTCGAATATACTGCCAATGACTAATTATGAAATTTCCGAATACAAACATGGACCTGAAACACACTTCGGTGAGTTGTAGTTGGCGCAATAAATACTGTTTTTGTCAGCCATGCCATGTAGATCGGTTCAGGATCATTCACGGGCATAAAGTTCAGGCCTAGTTCAGGGGCGGGGGCATAATTGTTCTATGCTATCCCAGGCCTCAAACCTGAGGTGGTCTACTAAATTACAAAAAGCTATGGACCCGCGCTTTCTGCGCTTGGGTGGGATATTCCGTCTGTGCCCATGCAGCCTATCCTTTCTTGGACATTTCGTCCCACTATCACTTGTCAACCGGCAGCCAACTCTGTTTAGTAATCTGTTGGGCGGTATGTTTCTATCATCAGACTCAAAAACTTCGTAACGGGCCGGCTGCATCGGGTCTCATCTGTTGCAGCTGTGTACTTTACTGCTTTGGCATGGCCGCGCTCACAAAGCCGACACAAGGTCTTTTTTGCTTTCTAAATGTAATTACTGGTCCGCATACGTACAGTATATACAGTTCAGCACATAAAAAAAGAAAAATCAGCAATCGGAAAACCAACCTTGACTCCAAAGGAAAGAAGGTGTGAAGGTTTTTGGGCTCTACCTTTGACCGGATTCTTTTCGCATTGTCTTTGCGTCTGAAATTTGCTTTTTTTGCCTTTTTTTCATTGCTGTTTTATACGCTGGCTTATTTGGGTCAATAAATATTGTAATACCAGCGCGCAATTGCTAAGTTTTTGAGATCAAAAAGGTTTGAGCGACGACTCAACGTTTTTTTGCCAACTGAAAAGTACATCGGTAGTTATGGTAAGTCCGCACTGTTTCTGGTGTTTCATTCCTTTATGTCCTTTTGTGTTGTTTTCTAATCGAATGATAAAAGTGCTAGCAGCTATAGTTTGCTTCAACAATTAGTCCGCATGTTTACGGCGCTAATGCAAGCTCGCGAGCGTGTGCCCATGAGCCAAACTCAGAAGCAATAATGGAATTATAGAACCTCCTTGGTCTTGTCGCAGTGGACATTCACAGTGTTTTCAAAGAGTACGGGTCTCAGTGTAAAAAGGAATGCCAATGCCTGTCACAGAAAACCGGAAGAATTTTGTTAATTTGTTCAAGCCGCAAGACACGATCGGACCCATAAGTTTGCTTTCCTGCTCTTTTATTTATTGTTCGAGCAGCTCCGCTAAACGAGAAATCTCTGCACGCAAAATTGGTCCA